>CAJNDT010006112.1:0-57242 GCA_905221615.1 Symbiodinium sp. CCMP2592
CGTTAAGATATATATTTTATCTGCAGAAAAATATAGTTATTCCGACGAATAAAGTTTGGCGAATCATTCATTCAAATATCAATTTTCTATTAATTTGAAAATCGTCAAGTATTTATATTCGATTCCTTCTTTAGTATTATGAATTGAATTTCAAAAGATCCTAATGAATTTCTTCAAAATAAATAGCAGAAAATACGAATAGTGCAAATATGAATTATAATATTATATATATTCAAGTATGAAAATAAAAAATCATCAAGACATAAATGAAATAAGAATTAAAATTCTCCATGTACAGGACTTAGGATTTGAGGGATCTATTAATTTTTTTCTGGGTTGGATGGAGAAGAAAATATGATGCTAGGGGCGGCCTTGCAGCCGGCATCGCAAGCTCAGCACTCTTTCTATCGACGCAGCGCACTCGCCCGTGCACCCGCGAGAACGAGAGCTTCCAGAGCATCTGTAGCTTTTGAAAGGACTTCATGGTTTGCGTGTGGATGCGACGGTACCCCGCCTGGAGTCAACCGAACGAACTACAATCAGCAATACAAGAGACGGCGTTGAGCGACTCTTAGAAAGTTTTCCCTCGGTATACAGTCGAATTCCGGAACGTGCGGAAGATTAGTCGCACTTGACCATGTTGACTCATGCAAATACCCTTCCTGAGGCTTGGCATCTGCACCCTCAGAAACGGAGCACCTGTAAATAGCCTGGAAAGGACTTCAAAGGTTGCGTGTGGAATCAATGGTACCCCAGTGCGGGGTGAACCGAAAGAGTAGCAAGTGACGGTGCTGAGTGACTGCTACTAGTAGTAAGTTGTCCACTCAGTATACATTCCAATGCAGGAACATGCGGATGACTAGTTTACTGGCAAGGGCTGGGTGATTAGAAGAGGCCCTGCTGTGATGATAATAGGTATATGGGAACCATAAGAAAAAATGATTACTGAGAAATCAGACCTCTACATTCGCCTAAAAGGCTGAGCAATCAAAATCACTGATCCTGGAATTCCCAGTCTCAACCGGGATGCGTTGCATTACAGCAATACCTTGGCTCACGCTCGCAATCCCTCAACCCGAAAAGCTTTTCTATTTCTCAGACTTCTGGCCTGTATGTTGTCAAGCTGTTGGAGACCCAGAACTAAAAAAGTTGACCAGAAACAGCAGAGACTCCGTCCAACCATATGGGAATGGGAGCAAGCCAGTTCTGCCAAAAGCTGACCTTCTTAACAGGCCCCCGAAGCATAATGAAACGGTAAATTACCTCTGGTACTGCGATACCCTAAACCCTAAACCCTAAACCCGGAAAGGAATTGAAAACCAGGTTCCTGAGCAGCACCTTTGTGATAAGCGTAACCTTTTTCCTACTATTCGGCTTAATAAGGGGAAACCAAACCAAAAAGGGCACAAGGGTACGAATTACTGAGAAACCTAGAAAAGCTTCCCAAAGTGCCACCTCGTGACAGCTTGCCTCTCCACCTCTTCACGATGACGCTGGTAACACTTTCGAGACCGACGCTTCGCAGAGGGGACAGGGCTCATGACGCACCGGGGTCCCAGACAGTGGGTGCGATATCCTGAGTTCTTCCAGCCACAGGAGAGCTTCCAGCTGTCCTTAAACGTACCTGACTGAAGCCGGCATTTTGGGCAGGGGCGGTAGAACAGACAGCATTCCCCGGTGCCCTGGTCCTCTTCATGCACCTCCAGAGCAGATATTCGGGATTTGAGAGCAGCTGTGGCACGTTCATAAACCCTCTGGGCATAACATGCCGAAACAGTCTGGAAGACGTAGCGGTCGCCTTTGGTGCGGTATTTCAAGGATCCCAAGAGGTTTGTCATCACACTGACATGCAAGGAGGCAAACTGGGACAGGTAAGCTCCCGCTGTGGTTTTGATGGCACGATCTGTCAGAAAGAGCTCGATGCTACCGAGCATAGCATCGTGCACTTCGTGGAGGTCATCGTACATCCTGTCCCTGGTTGCGTTCGAGATTTCTTTGATGGTCCCATTAGGATAAAGCTGGGAATTGTGGTAAACTGTCTCATTCACGGCCCACAGTCTTGTCTTGTAGCCCTTGATGGTCGCATCCCAGAGGTCCCCGAAGACGTCCTCCAACTGGTCCTCTACAAATTCTTGGACAAACCTGGGTTCTTGTTAAGGGGTTTACTTTAAGCTACCACTTTAAAGAAACAACCTTATTTACAATCGATCCCTATACTATGGTAACTTAACAAAAATTCCCTAAACCCTAAACCCTAAAATCCTTAACAAGAGCCCAGAAACGGCTTCACCTGCTCCCAAACACAGCGGCCCCAATCCTCTGATTCTGCAAAGGTGCAGGGATTCACTGGGAGTCCACCGAGGCTCGGAAAGAATGCGCCGAGGAGGGACCCTACGAAAGAAAAAGCTATAAGGCTCTTGAGGGCGATCAACTTCGCATCCTTGAGAATCTCTTTGAGGACGTCTGTCCCAAATCTTGCTGAAACCTGGGCAGCTTTCATTCCATACTTAGCTCCGGGATGATCGCTTTCATACTTGATGACATCGATAGTGCAGGAGGCCGGGTCACCACACTCATATTTCTCGGAAACTGCTGACCGCCCAGAGGTTATCTCGGGGGCATCGAATTCCTCTGCTGGGTCAGTGACATTCAATGGGCATCCAGCACAGATATCTACCAACTGGCCGTAGATCTGCTTCATGCTTGCGTACTGTAACGGCCAGTCCGATGCCATCTGTGTGGCTAAAGAGCAAGCCTGTTGCCGTGCCATGCAACCCAGGTCATCTGGGCCACCTTACTCCCCAATAAACCACCGAAGCAAAAGGTTAAACTTTCAGATTACCAGTAAACTACGAGAACCCAAGAAGCTTAGAGGCTTGGTACCGAAGAGCTAAGCTACATTCTCGCTGTGCTCCCAACTCGCCGGGCATGTCTGGCAATGCCCTGCGCAGCTGCACCAGTGGAGCATCCCGACAGTTTGCGGGGGACGAGGCATGCCCAAAGGCCACCAGGATCAGGTACCACATAGTCTGGGGATGTCTGGAGAACACCCACCTACAGCCCCCCCCCAATCAGCCTCCGAACCGCAGATCCTTCGTGGACAAACCATCACAAAGCTTCTCCTGTGGATAAGTGTAAAGACACCATGCAAGTGTGATTTCTCAACAACCACGTACATCGAGCTGCTATGCTTTTTGCGTCACTATAAGCGCGTGCTCAGTGTCGGAAAGTTGAAGGCTTGTTGAAAAGTGCAAGTTCTTGGGAAAATTCTGCAGCCAACGCTCTCCCTTTGGGAGTTCGGGGCTGGGTAGCTATAACTGATGGGAGGCCAAAAGGGGGGTTTAAGATTCTTGGGGTGGGATTCCTTCGTATGAACCCTATTATGGGAACCCTAGTCCCTACTAAACCCCCATAGGCTAAATCCCCTGTTGGCCTCCTGGGAATAACAGCGACCGAAACTCAACTGCTCTTTACCTCAACACGGTCTTCTGAGTTTAGGGCATGGGGTTGAGGGCTTGTGCAGTACACGGGGTCTAGTGAGTCGTGGCACCGCAAGAGCCAGAGTTTCTGGTTCGCTCATCTACGGCTAATCTACGGTTCTTCCGCGGCTCTGACCCCTAATGTAGGAACCTGATTAAGAAACCTTGGGCCTTTGTTCGGGTCCGTTCTATGAATCCTACTATTTTGGGGGGTTATAGGCCAAGGTTTCTTGATCAGGTTCTACATTAAACCCTAAGCGTCTGGTGTTTGGGGGTTTAGGGTTTAGGGCGAGTCTACCTCATGCCTTGGGCTAAATGCGCCCCATGCAGGAAGTGTGACCACTCGAAGCCTCATCGCGCAGCATTACCTGGGCCGACTACTGAAGCCCCCACAACAGCAAAACTGTTAGGGTTTAGGGTTTTGGGTTTATCATGGCTACTAAAAAACCAAAGACCCAAAACATCAAAACGTCCTGTAGACCAACCAGGAACAGCCCAAGTTACCTCCCTTCTCGCTGCCAGACCTCCGACCGCGGAATGTAATCAGCTTTTGGCATCATAGTGTACCAATACCTCAATTTCGGGCTAGAGTCTAGGGTCTTTGGTTTAGGGTTCCGGGGTTAGGGTCTAGAGCCATTCAAGGCTGCAGACAATGCATAATTAAGACTTCAGGGTTTGGGATTTTGGGTTTAGGGTGTTAGGGTTTTTGGCCTAGGGTCAAGTCGAGTGTTCGGATCAGGAGACTTGTCAAACAGGGTTGTACGTAAGGCGACCAAAAAATCATTTTTTGAAACCCAGGTGCAGTATTTCACACTCCGCTTGCTTGATCATAAGTCCTCTGAACCTTTATGTGGCTGTCCAATGCTCCGAACATAGGAAGCACCCTCAAAACCAGAACCCCAAGTACAACGGCCTAGACCCCCAGGCTGTTGAAACATTAGGGTTCAATGTCTAGTGCCATACAGGTTCGGAGGATCCGAGGAATCACCGCTGAATTACCGAAGCTAACTGCTCTACTCCGCAGACACAATGAAGGGGCCTTAATAATTAGAGTAGGGTTTTGGGCGGTTCCTGATGATGCTAGAATAAATAATATACCACCAAACCCTATTCTGATTATTGAGGTCCCTTGACTATAAGGATTATTTTAGGGCGTTATAGTATTCCTATTATACCACTATTACAGGGTGGGGGCCCCTTCTAACCCCTAGATTACTTTCCGTCTCGGGGGCTGCAGAGGTGATAAGCAAGAACAAAACCCGACCCTCTGGCTGACAAAGCCACAAGAGCGTGCTGCCATAGTAGCACTTCGCCAGCTTGAGAAACCCAGGACCTTCACATCCGGCATTCCTGGACGATGGAGAGCTGATGCGAAAGCAAAACGACTCCGCTACGGGTGATGATATAAGTCCCGAGACTGGGAAGTATGGTATGTATATTTCTTATTATGGGTAATGCAGGGTTTAGATCATCATCAACCGTATCTCCCCCGCTGGCAAGCCCGAAACTGTGCTCTGAACCCTGAACCCTCACGACATAACCCCAAACCCCTAAGCCCTGAACAATTCCAGCATCGGGCCAGGCGGGACGATACTGCGGGAGGTCGCGTTCACTAAAGGGGTATCACCCCCCATCTCTAAACCCTATAGTTAACCTTTAAGGCAGAAGCTTAAGTCAGAAGCTCTGACACTCCTAGAAACCAAACTCGGAACCAAAACTTGAATAACCTGCTTTAGAAGTCTTGCATCTTATCACTAGGCCTTTGAGGGTTCAAGTAACACTGTAATTAAACCAACAAAACGACTTCTTTCCTGCCAAAACCGAGATCCAATCCTGAAAGACCTGGAGCCCCATCCTATACAAGACATCAAGACGCTAAAGGAATGCATGATACTGATCTAGGATGCCCAGTAACCTAGGAATAAAAAGGGCTCCCTCTGGTATTAGGTAACTTTATAGGGAACCTAGGATTTTAAAAAAGGGAAGAAGCTAGTGATTGTTGAGAGCCCTGCTTAAATCTTGCAGTCCCAAATGTCAACCCGAATTTGAAGAGCCGCCGTTTACCCAGAATGTTGAGAACCCTTCAGAGGACCTTTAAAGGAATCCTTAGACGAACCCTGAGTAAAACTACTGCAAAACTGCACCCTAAACCCTGCATTAAAGGAACCCTAAAGCGCCATCCAAAAAGGAACCCTCATAATACTCAAAATGGCGCCCAAGGGTCTTGATCACAAAGGTGTCGTCCTCATCACAGATCTCAAGATCCAAGCCAGGCACTGGTGCGTATTGATTTCCTCGGCGTTCGTTCTTTGATTTTAACACTTCAAAAAGGGCTTGTGCTTCAAAAAGGGCTTGTGCCAAAATGTTCAAGTTCTATGGTAGGGGTGTTGTAGGCTTTGTACATGCGAGGTGTTTCGGGGTTTCATGCGGCTTTCTGAACCAAGGTACATTTCTGCACAGCTCCCCTCAATGCAGACTATCTTTAAGCAGCGTTCACATCGCAAACTAATTCAGTCACTCCAGAACCTTCCTTCCTTTACCGTCCCAAGGACTATTTCCTGCCCTAACCCTAAACTCTAAACCTCTGAACCCTAAGCCCCTAAACCCTAAAGCCCTAAACCCTATATATATATATATATATATATACCCCTAATCCTAAACCCCTAACCCCTAAACCCAAGACCATTACCCGCGGAGTTTCCAGACACGGAGATCATCGTGGAGTTGATGTTCTCATTGTCCACCTACCATGCTCTCATCATAGGGACCCTTAGGGGGGGTGGGAGGGGGGAGGTGGGTAGGGGACTATACTTCCTTAAATAGGCCTTGTTAAGGGGATCGTAGGGGGGGTAGGGGGTAGGGGACTATACCCCTAGCCCCGCTTTTGGGTGCTAGGATCGGAAGACCGAGCAGTGTCTGGTCATGGTTGACAGCTCTACTTAAAGGATCATGGGACTTAGTAACTAGGGTTCCTTTAAGGGCTCCTTACAGGGATCTATAGGGGTTCTAGTATAAGAGGGGATTTAGGGTCTACTTAAAGGATCATGGGACGTAGTAACTAGGGTTATATTTACAGTAACTATACTTATAACTACTTATAACCCCAATTAAGGTACTTATAATTATACTTACTAAGTCCCATGATCCTCCAAGTACCACTCACGCAAACCCCCAGGTGAGGTTTAGTGAGGGCTCAGGGTTAGGATAGACGATTGGTGGTGGATCGAAGAGAGGGGCCTAAATCATTAGAATTGGGTTCTGGGGCCCATTATATTATGTCTATAATAAGGAACCACCAGCATAGTATAAATAATACGTTGAGCCCCTTTTGTATTGGACTTCTGGGTTCTGCGTCTTGGCCTGCCAGTGCCCGTTGAACCAGGTCCAATCACAGTTGCTTCCAGGCCGAGTCGACGCATCGACGGCGTAAGGTCCGGTCAAGAGCAGCAACAGCAAGCGAGGCACGGGGCACATCGTTGGACGCCCCTTTTCTTTTTGTAGGACGGTTCGGAGCCGATATCTGATGCAGAAGACCAATTTTGTGACACGTCGAAATAAAGAGAACTACCTATATGGGAGTTTCCGAAAATAGGGGACCCTAATCTAGTACCTGAAATAGTAGGATCCTTAGTATAAGGACCCGGCACAGGGTCTTGGTCTTACGCCGAGTCTTACGCTAAGCCCCAAAAATCATCAACAAAACTCGACGAGCCCGAGACCACGGGTCCCAAACCGAAAACCCTAAACCCTAAGGGTTTAGGGTTTAGGGTTTAGGGGCCATAACTCGGGAAGTTGCAGTTGGGGAGTATCAAATCTCTTGCAGCCACAGGCCGCAGCCCAAACTCTTCAGCTACGTAACATGCTGTCAATTTCTGTATGTATGTGCATGTACGTAAACGAAACAGGCATGTTCATAAATCTATACACAAATATAGTCATGTATGTATGTATGTATGTATGTATATATATATATATATATATATATATATTATGCAAATCCATCTCTCCATCTCTATCTATGTCTCCATCTCTCTGCCTACATGCATATTTATAGTTGTACAAGTTATCTGCAGGATATGCTCCCTCAGGATAGCTCAGGTGCCGTGGTTCCACACATGGAGTGATTTCTTAATGCACGACGTCCTGTGCTCTTTGCGGCAGCTGAGTTGTTTCTTGAGCTCTCAGTGTACAGAGTCTAGACTTTCCGGATTTATGGAGGTTTCCTGAACCAGCACATGTATTTGTAGCAGGTTGCCCTTATAGCTTACATTTAACCACCCGACATGCTTGAGACCACCCATTGACCCCATAAGCTTGTCTAAAACGTTGGCCATAACCCTCAAAGTTTTGCCGGGTGTTAGCCTCTTGCCCTGTCTGCTGTGGAAAGCCCTGCATTCTACCCTCCAGGTTCTTAAAGGCAAATCTGCTTTTAGTGTGCCTTGGCAAACCGTGTACGGTACCGTAGTATGTTGCCGACTTGGGATCAGGTTCCTGCATACAGTTGTTTTCGCCATGGCATGTTTTAAACACATGCACAAGCAAACCACTACTATGGGTAAATATATGCACAGTTTCTTGATACATACTGAGCCCTGCGACCCTTACCCTAGAGAGCTTTCACCGGCTTAGCTCAGTACTCTGGATGTCCAGGAACCTTGTCAGGAACCTGTATCAAGTGCTTACAGACCCTTACAACATCCTTACGCGGCCTTATAAACCTAAACCCCAAATTCAGCCCTCAGCCCTAAATCTTGAGACCCTGAGCCCTTCGCCCTAAACCTACACCCCATACACCCTACGGGGCTGAGGATACGAGAGAGAGCGAGAGAGCGAGAGAGAGAGAGAGAGAGAGAGAGAGAGAGAGCGAGAGAGCGAGAGAGCGAGAGAGCGAGAGAGCGAGCGAGCGAGCGAGCGAGCGAGCGAGCGAGGAGAGAGAGAGAGAGAGAGAGCTGGGTTAGAGGAGTGTAAGGTTTAAGGGGTTTACGGTTAGACCGCAACGCTTTAGCCGAAGGGTTTGAGGGTTTAAGTTTAGGGGTCCAGGATTTGGCGATCTTCGAGATCGGAAACTCTCGATTTTGTCACTTTGAGCACCTGCAGTTGTCGATGGTGCGTACGTGCACTCGAGAGACGGTTCTAAAGGGCTTCTCACAAAAGTTTGGGGGTTTCCTTAGACCCCCAACTACCCTTTATCGTAGCCCCTATGTAATTACCTCTTAATGAAATGGTTTCGCGCGCCATTTCAGTATTATAGAGGCCGGAATACTTGCCAATATTTTCCCACGGACCCAAAACCCTATTCTAATTCCTAAGGCCCCTGTAGTTTGGACCGTCGTCAAAACTTGACTTAATGCAACTGTACTCAAAAATCACTCTCTGAAGTGTCTGAAAGTCAGAACTTCAGCACACGATTTAGGTTGGGGCCGCGGAGCAGGAGTGACCCAGAGAGCCCAATACCCCTTAATTAAGGAATATAGCTTAAATTAGATAAGGCTTCCTATTATGATTTAAGCTATATTCCTTAATTGAGGGGCATTAGACCCCCTAAACCCTACACCCCATAGATCCCTTAAAGATCCCTTAAAGGAGCCCTAGCTATATTCCTGAATTAAGGGGCATTGGGCTCTCTGGGGATGCTGTGTCGTCCGGGTGGTTGCCGCTGTACCCAGAGACTCAAATACCCCTTAATTAAGGAATATTCCCCAAAATCATATTAAGGATCCTACTATAATTAAAGGTATATTCCTTAATTAAGTGGTATTGGAGTCTCTGGGTCGTGCTTCAACGGCCGAAGCTCTGAGAGAGTTGTTCGGGTACCGGCGCGGGAGTTTCCGCGAATAGGGGACCCTAACATAGTACCCTAACTAGTAGGATCCTTACTATAAGGATCCCCAAATCAGGTACTCCTATTTTCGGAAGCTCCCACACATTGACTTAGAGGGTTCGGTGGGTTCACCCGGAGCGCTGGTTTGCAAGAAGCTCTGGTGCGTGTTCTAGACTCAAAGGGGAAAAGGAGGGACCCTTGATGCGGACCCCTACCCTCTAATGGGCTATATAATGGATATATAATAGTTATAATACCCTAAACCCTAAACCCTAAGCCCTAAACCCCTAAACCCTAAACCCATTATTAAGGGTATATACCTAGGGGTCCTTATAAAGGGTCCCTCCTTGTACCCTTGGAGAGACTAGCTCGCAGAGGCAGATCCGAATTGCTGGCGGCTGCGCAAGCCCGGGATGCTCCAGTCATCTTCAATCCATTAGAAGGGGCCCCCACCCTGTAATAGTGGTTTAACCGGAATTAATAGGGCCCTAATATAATCCTTATAGTCACTAGTACAGGGTGGGGGCAGCTTCTAATCGATCCATAACATAAGGGTCCAAAGGATCCAATTACTCGCGACTTGGGCTGAGGATAAACCTTAAACCCCTCAACGCGCGACCCAAAAGCCTAGTCTCTGTTCAACTGCGTAGCTCTTCACGAAGTGCAGCACCTGACTACGAGTACCTGACGATTCGGCTCAATAGCGTGACGCATCGTGACCCCAATGCCTAAAACACTACATGAAGTGCTTCCATTGCAACCGGAACTCAGCAGTATGTCCTCTAACGGCTGTCTGTCTGACGCAGCACGCCACCAGATGGAGGGTGACAAAACGGCAATAGCGGCATGCACCCAGCATGCTCAGGAATCTCGCAAGGCGGGAAGGATAGCAAGTGGTAGCTGCTCCAGCGGCAGTGCCAACATCATGTTTTTCAAAGTTCTTTATGTAAAGCATCACTTACACTTTTAAAGAGTAGGTATGCTTGCCTAATGCACTTGTTCTGCTGGCTCTTGTGTTGTCCCGGTTGCTTTCTGCATTCGTTGCCCTGCATTGTTCTTTATCGTGGTGCTTGACGCCGATTTTGTCATGTGCTTCGTTTGCCTTAATCTTTTGTTTGTCAGTTTTTGTCATAAATGGCCTGATAGAATTATTTGCGGTTGTGATGTGTGCTAATGTTACGGTCGTCAGAAAGGTTTTTCGATTCTGCGTTTTGGCTCTGGTGATTAGGTTTAGACAGTTTTTGGTATTGCTGTAGGTCGTTCGTAATGCTCGGGTGTCACGCTTGATGTTCTTCGTCAGACATCCATATAGCTACCATATAAAAATGGTTGTTCAGTGATTTGTTGTTGAGGTTTTTGCAAACACTCAACTATATCTTAAATGCGGTACTGAGGGTCCCGTAGAACAGTCCACAGCCGCGGATTTAGCAAGCAGGCAACACTGAACATCGAACTGCAACTTTCGAGATCCCTAAACCCGAATCCCCTAAATTAAAGCCCTAAACCCCTAAAGCCCTAAGGCCCTAACGCCCTAAACCATCCTAAACCCTAACCCTGAACCCCTAAACTCTAAACCGTCTCTTCCTCCCCCACGAGGTCCTTTGCGATATCCGGCCGCTATTGACCCAGCCGCAGAGGCTGTGAGAGTGGTTCTGAGCTTGGGAACACAGAGACTCCAAAACCCCTCAAGCGAGGAATTTCTGCTGAAAACAATGTCAAGACTCACTCTCTATAATGACATGGTAAATACCGTGACTCTTGTTAAGGACCCCTCTTGAATCTATGGTATGTACCGCAAGCCATACTAAGGACCCCACTACAATAGGTGGTAGTAGTATATCACTGACTCATGTCATGGGGTTTTGAGCTCTCTGGGACGGACGTTCTTCCCGGTGGCCGCTGGACCGTTTGGTGGCTCGGACCGGACATGCTTGGTTCCGACGAGCGACTCGCCGTTTGGGACTTGCGGGTACATGGCTTGGGGCTCAAGGTATAGGGTTTGAAGTTTAAGGGTATAGGGTAAGGGTAAGGGGTCTAGGGCCTCTAAGGTTTGGGTTTGGGGTTTAGGGTTTAGGGATTCAGGATTTGGGGTGCAAGGCTTACAGCTTTCGCGCTTGATGCTCACAAGCTCAAGGTACAGGATTTAAGCCGCTCGTCATTAGAGGAAGCTTCAGATGGCCATGTCGCAAGCCGCCCGTAGACTGCACTGGAGCTAGTATGGAGGACTGATCGGTGAAAGATTGACAAGGAGCAGACCAACCTTACTATCCTGAAGCCCGTAGCTCTAAAATTAAAGCCTAAATCCTATTCATGAACTCCTGAACCCTAAACTCGTACAGTACCCGTTTCGAAGCTCTTAAAGTAGGCTTTTTAGGTTTAGGGTTTAAGTTTTTGGTGTATATCATAACATGGCAAAGAAGGAACCTTCAGAGAGAACGTCAGCAAGCGGGACAATAGTATAACCCCTGACCAATGAACCACGTCCTTAAGGGCCCAAATGAATACCCAATAAACCCTACCCCCCCCCCCCGCAAGAAAACGGGGCTTTCTTAATCAGGAGTTCACGTCAAACATGTAAACGCTGGGCTGGAGGCAACCCTACCCTGAGCCCCAAGCCCCAACGGGGTTTAGGGTTAGCGGCTGATAGAAATTGCATAGGGTTCGGGGTTGAGGATTGCTCAGGTTCGGAATCCTTTGACTTCTTCGAAGCTGCTCATGCGATAGTTACTGCTGAAACTGATGGTGCTTGTGTTTTTTACTGGTCTGTACACTGTACTTAGCGTTTTTTCCGAAGCAACATAACAGGAGATCGTCGGCAGCATCGCGCCATCGACGGCAATGCGCACACAGTAAGTACTTGGAGGGTATAGGGGACTTAGTAAGTACCTATGATCTCCATTGTAGTTCCTCTTTTGGTTAATCAAAATCACTATCATAGGGGGCCCTAACCATAAAACTGGTTAACCAAAAAAGGAACTACAATGGAGACTATAGGTAGGTTCTAAGTAGAGCCATAGTCCCCTCCATGCAGTAGAGCCATAGTCCCCTCAATGGAGCTATCCAAATATTATAGCCCGACTTATGACCGACTTACTAGTTACTAAGTCCCCTGGGCCTCCAAGCAGCCTAGCGACATGGAGCTATAATGTAGGGCCTCAATAACTAGAATAAGGTTTTTGGGGGCCCATTATACTATAACTATAATAAGGAACCTAAAATCTAAACCCTAACTCAACATTATTCAGGCCCCTGTAGTAGCTGCCGGAACTCATTCGAGGCCGAGCCCCTCGGCCTTTGCTTCGGCCTGACATCGTCTTCACAGGGTCTTTTTTCAAAACATCATGCGACACCCGAAGCCCCTTACCAGGACCCCCCCATGGCCCTTCAATGGAGCCCTTAAAGTCCTTAATAGTGGGTATTTAGGGCATACTAGACGGTAGTTGGGGGGTCTAGGCTTGTAGGCGGACTAGACAAAGCTCACGGAATGCTGCGGGTGCATACCTACATAACTCTCATTTGCAGGCTGGGCTCCGGGCATAGACTTGTAGTTAGACCAAGATGTAGACGCTGAATCCGACGCAAACCCAAAACTTGGAGCCATTCCCAAAGCTTGACCACGCAGTCCCTGGAACACCACCACCACAAAATGTAAGCCCCAAACTGGCACCCCCGTCTGAGGGCCCTGTCTTTAGTGCTAAACTGGACCTCGAAAGTATGTAGAATAATGGCCTTTTGCAGGATTTCGGCTAATACTTTACCTACTTTGGTGGGTTTGAGAAGTGTCTTGTGGGCCCCTTCCCAAACCCCAAACCCCCCACCCGCCTCCAAGCCGGTAGTTGGCGCTTTGCCGGGTCCAATTTCCTTCTCTGCACTCAACACCTGCGATAGGTCCTTTCTGGGATTACTTTGTAGGATTCGAAGTAAGAACCCCAAAAAGGAACTACTATGGAGCCTCTAGGTAATGGGCCCTTGGCACGATCTCGGAAAAGGCCCAAGCAGGAGCACACGAAGTTCCGCAAGGGTTTCCTGAAGAGCTCTGCAAGATTTCTTTGAGGCTTGAACACGGGTTCTACAAGGCTTTAGGATCAGTAGACAATGTCGGGTGTGTGCTGTAGTTCCTCACTTGTCTGCAACTGCCACGTCTGAACGGGCCCTAGAGTAAAAGTCGGAAAGCTTCGGACTTATAATTACTAGACCTAAGAGTAACCTAGGAATAAAAAGGGTGCCCTTTTTGGTTTAAAGGGGGTTATAAGGGAACCTAAACCCTAAAAAAGGGAATAAGGGCCTACTCCGGGTCCTAGATTACGGTTTAGGGCTTCCGGGATTAGGAGTTCGGGGCCTGAGGGTTTCGGGTTTCGAGTCGAGGGCTTTCGGGACTTGCACGCTTACTGTAGACATTGAGGCTGGTGGGTTACTGTGAATGTTCTGGGGGCCCTCGGCCCTCACACCAAAACATGGTGTTTGTTATTTATGCTGCTGTTCAAAAACAAGCAAGAACTGACTCAAACACTGACGCAAACACTGCCAAAGACAGCTCACGATCCGTCTTGTAAACACCGGGATTACATTTGGGCGGCTTCCAAGTACAAGGGCCAACACGCCTCGTGAACTTCGGGGTTTAGCTACAGGGTGCAAGGATTAATGTCCTAGGTCCGCATGTTAACCATTGAATTTCAGACCCGTGAACATGTTTGGAGTCACGTGTCTTTATCCTGTTGTGCACGCGGACACCAAAGATCCAAGACGAACATTATCTGATTGGCAAAAACCCTGCCTGTAAGTGCATCTTGTGGCACTTTCGCAGGAAACGCACCAATAACTGCTTCAAACAATACCAACACCTGAATCTTGGACCGTAATACCTGTGTGACGGATTGGCAAACCGAAACTTTGACTTCAGTCCGAAATCGAAACCCCAATTCCCAGTTTTTTCGGACTGGCCTAGCCCCACGAACTACCTATATGGATTGTGGTGTCGTCCCAGCAAAACTCTTGGAACCCAACAGCCCAGAATTCAACTTGCTTGAAATCCAACTTACTACAGCCGGCCCTGTCAAATACTAACTAATGCCGACCCAATTCCTTACAACCCAGGATCAACTGTTTGAGCTCAAATCGCCCAGATTCGATTTGCCCCACCCGGTTTTCACTCCTGGCATCGTTCGCTATACCTAGCAACATGATGTGGACTCAAATATTCAGCCTCAACATCGGTAACTAAACCATAAAACTTACTTCGAAATCGTCGCATCAGGCTGATGTCGTTCAAGTTTTGATTAACTTGCCTCGCGTTTCCAGCAGTGCTGACAGGTCAAGTCCGCAATACGCGCATCATGCTGGACAGCCTCAACATGCTTCGGCTCAACGTTGCGATTCAAATCGTGCCGCTTGGCAGCTCTACTTTCTGCAATGCCGTCTGGGTCCCCTCAACTACGTTGGATGTGCGCAACGTCCTGAAACGAACAGTTGGCAAGAAACGCGAACATAAAACCAGTGACATCCTTCAACTGCAACTCACTGTGACATACACGCTACCGAATACACAGTAAAGAGCTGAATGAACTTGCAAGTGTGGCGAGACAACAGGAAGTATCACACTACGAGCATATGCGTCATGCAATGTGCAAGGTGCAAGGAAGCGTACGCATGTCATCACCGTCGGGCTGCACGCGTATCTGGCCCATGTCGTATATCGGCGTGTAAAGTCAGATGGCAGCACCCATGTCGTAACACAGCCGCGGCCGAGCTGTCCAATTGTCGCAGATCGGCTCCGATTGTCTCGCATCAGACACCCGGAAATCCAATATGTCCTCTACTGTCCACCGATGAAACACCGTAGGCTATGCTTTAGTCAGCAGCTTGCAGCAACTAAACATGGACACGCTGCAACCTAGGCTCTTAAACTGTCTTACACCCCAAACCCTAAGGGTCCAAGTGCCTGTAATCATATACATTTATGTATATATATATATATATACTCTCCAAGAAAATAGCCTATGTAGCTGCTACCTAACACCCAGGACCCCAGTCTTAAATCCTTTGGATCCTTGGGGCAAATGCCTCAACTCCCAACCCAGCTATGCTAGTTTAACCACCCCACCCTACCCTGCCTCCTGGCGGTGACGAGGGCGAGGAGGAGGCGTCTTCGGACAATCTGACGGCTCAGCGGTTGCGGGATGTCTCTTTCTGCTTTGTGGGTTTCGGGCTTCGTCGGCTTTCAAGGCTTTGTTGGATGTTTTCAATATGTTTTTCATGGGATTTGGGGCACGGGGCTTCGCAACTTCACAGCTCCATTCCTAGAGTTTAGGCTCTAGGGCTTACAAGTGTCACAACTATCGGGGATTGTAGCGGACGGCTGGGAGTCTAACGGATCGCGAAGTGGGGTGTCCTGGAGGAAGGCGGGTGTTCAGGCTGTTAGCTCGACCATTTCCTTTCGCACGACGCTCCATGCAAAGCAGTGATTGCGGTCATCACTGCGCACACAGCTGATGCATCGGCCGATGCCTTTTCCAATCGTGGAGGTTGCTCCACCAACACGACGGACACTGATGGTCCGTACCAAACACTGCGAAAGATGAAAGGTGTTAACACACGAAGCTTCTATTCCTACCACAGTGACCTCACCGTAAACCCTAAACCGGCTTCATTGCTTCTCTTCCTTCTCCGTATGATTTCTTGGTGGTAAGTCGGCTTTGCAGCATTTACAAAAGTCCTGGTCGTCGGAATCCTCGTCGTCGCCGTAGTAGTAGCAGTGAACCGCAACAGTAAACCCTAAACCCTAAACAGTAGTGTGGGCAAGAGCATGAGCGTGCAGCCCGAATCCCAGACTCACCACTCGACTTCCTGGCTGGTATAGGGTTTACCTTAACCCTGAAGAACCTACCTTTTTAGGGTTCCCTATTATGATTTCCTTATATAAGTCCTTAAAAAGGTAGCTTCTTCAGGGTTTAGGGTTTAGGGTCCGCATACAAAGGCTGCTAAACACAAATGTCCTGCAGAAGTCAACGAGCGCTCTCCTAAACTCAACACCTCTCTAATCCAAAGGCCCCAAAGTAGTTCCTTTTGGGTGTTCGTATATAGAATCTTATTAGGTAATCCCAAAAATGAACTACTTTGGGGCCTCTGGGTAATCCAAGCCTACACCGTTCATAGAGCGGATGCACATAAGCATGCGCTTGCCAACCCTAAACCCTACTTGGAGGCCCAGGGGACTTAGTAAGTGGGTTATAAGTAGGGTTATACTTGGTGTAACTCCATTTAGGGTACTTATAATTAACTCTACTTATAACCTACTTACTAAGTCCCCTGCTCCTCTAAGTAGACCCTAAACCCTAAACCCCCATAGATCCCTTTAAGGAACCCTATAGATCCCTTTAAGAACCCTTACTAAGTCCCCTGGGCCTTCCCAGTTCTCTTTCAATCTCCTTGCTGTTTGGGGTCCGGGGTTCAGAGTTTGGGCCTGCGTCCGAGCGGTTTAGGGTTTAGGGTAAAAATTGGCAAAAGATTCTTGAAAGGGTTTAGGGTTTAGGGTAAAAATGGGCAAAAGATTCTTGAAAGGGTTTAGGGTTTAGGGTAAAAATGGGCAGAAGATTCTTGAAAGGGTTTAGGGTTTAGGGTAAAAATGGGCAAAAGATTCTTGAAAGGGTTTAGGGTTTAAGGTAAAAAATGGGCAAAAGATTCTTGAAAGGGTTTAGGGCTTAGGGTAAAAATGGGCAAAAGATTCTTGATAGCGTTTGGGGTTTGGGGTTTAGGGTACCCAAAACCTGAAATCTCCAACTTCGAAGCACTTAGCCCTCCACACCCCAAACCCAGAGCCCTGAAACCTTATCGATCCCTGCTAGAACCCGTCTAGAACCATGAGAAGAACACTCAAAAAAACTCCTAGAGGAACCCTGAGAGGAATCCTTAGCAACCCTTAACGCCACCCTCAAAAGAAATCCTAGAGGAACCCTTCAAGGAACCCGAACAAAGAGGACCCTAAACCCTAAACCCTAAACCCAAAACCCTAAACCCTAAACCCTAAACCGTGAGGAAGCCTTACAAAACACCCTCAAGGAACCCTCAAAGGGAATCCTGGGTACAAGCAACTCCCAAAGGTCCAAAGGACCCAACAAGGGGTTTAGGGTTTGGGGTTTAGGGTTTAGGGTTTAGGGTTTAGGGTTCAGGGTTTAGGGTTTAGGGTTTAGGGTTCAGGGTTTGGGGGTGCTTGGGCTTGGGACAGTAGATATGTAGCTCTACATTTGGGAGCATATATGATTAGTTGTCAAAATCATGTCCCCTTTCTGGGTACCCTAATTCTAAGGTGCCGTACTATAATAAAGACCCAAAAAGGGATCATCATTTTGACAACCACCGATATGATTATTGGGTACTTGGACCCTTAGAGAGAAGGAGGCTTTTGGCCTTCGTCTTCGTCGCTGTCGTCTGCCAGGATCTGAATCTTCATCTTTATCTCATCAGGCTCCTCCTTCATTTTCGGTTTAGGGTTTGGGGTGCAGGGTTTAGGGTTTAGGATTTATAATATAGGGTGTAGGGCTTAGGGTTTAGGGCTTACCTTAACCCTGAAGAATTACGATTTCCTTATGTAAATCCTTAAAAAGGTGGGTTCTTCAGGGTTAAGGTAGGGTTTAGAGTCTGAAATCCCGGCTTCTGGTTAAGTGTTCATTAAAGGCTCAAGGCTCAAGGTGCTCCTCCTTGACTGCGTCTTCCATCTTTACGTCTTCCATCTTCACCTCGTCTTTGACTGCCTTTGCAGCGTTACGCAAGAACGATGCGTCGGAACACGGTGATATTGCTGATGGACAGAATCCTGCATGACCCTTGTATATACCTGAACACTTGGAAATACAGTACCCTGCTCTACTCAGGGTCGTGCAGGATTTTGTCCATCCGCCGAATTAAGGATAGTGGGCTTGCCTGCACCCCCAAAAGCAGGCAACATAATGGCGCAATACCTGTTAAAGGCGATTATTCTGCATACTGCTGGGAAAATTTAAGCTATACATGTACATAACTACTATGCTAAACCGCTAAACCTAAGTACTTTGTTATTGGGTCCTTTGGACCCTTACCCTAAACCCCTAAACCCCCTTTAACGCTCTACAACCCCCTATAGATCCCTGATAGAACCCCTTCTTATTGGGTCCTTTGGACCTTTCGGGCAGGGCTTCAGTGCGTGGCCTGAAAGCAACAGACCGAACGCGACGAAGCAGGTGAACGGGGGTTTAAGGTTTAGGGGATCCTTTAAGTATGGGTTACTATAAGGGATACTATAATCAGGGCTCTATAAGGGTCTACCTATAGTCTCCATTGTAGTTCCTTCTTTGGGGTTACCTTATAGGATCCTTACTACATAGTTGGTTAAACCAAAAAAAAGGAACTACAATGGAGACTATAGGCATTAATGTATGCATGCATATGAATCCCAGAGGGTGCGTGTGATTAGGTCCCCAGACTGGCCCAAAATCATACCAGGGAAAATAGTAGTTATGTGGACACTCTGGGACGGTATGTATATACCACACAGAAATCAGAAAGGTAGATAGATAGATAAACAGATAGATTTGATATATAAACAGACATAGACAGACAGTTCGATTTTCAACCTTTGCAGGAAAGTTACATCTGTGACATAACTGAGCGCATTGTCTAACGAAGCATCGACAAAAAGACTCCAAGGAGAGGATCTCGGGACTAGGTGATGATGTGGCCAGAACCTCGCTCATCCCCTAAACCCTAAACCCTACTCGAGGTGGGGGGTCCTCAGGAAGTTTAAGGCCCGAGGCGAGCATACCGACACAGAAGAAACGGCTAAACTGGACGACTGTACCGTCGGGATCAAAATAGCACAAAAGTATAGTATGGTCTTTGGCCCAAAAGATCCCAAAAGCCTTAACCTATGAGTTCTTAAATCCGGACTGCTTGGACCCTTGGCTTGGGTTAGGGACTCAGGTTCAGCACATCGATCCAACTTGTTGGGGCTGCGGCTTATCTTAAACTCTATAACTAGGTTTCTGAGTAACCCCTTTATAATAAGGCTACCCTTTTTCCTACTATTCGGTTTTAACAAGGGGACCCTAAACTAAAAAGGGCAAAAGGGCACTACTCAGGAACCTAAAGCCTATGAAGCCTCCGCCCTTAACCGCAGTTCGGTAATGTTAGCAGTCTAGCAATGGTGCTGTCGTTCCGGTATCCTCATACTACTGTTGATGGACAAAATCCTGCATGACCCATTATAAGGAATATACAATAATTCCCATAGGTTAGAGTCCTTGGGGTAATGCAGGATTTTGTCCATCAACAGTATGTGGCCACATGGACTCTTAAAGCATGTAAGCCCTAGGTTTCCAATCGAGCTTGTCTGGGTTTTTGGGCTGTCCAGCATCGCTTGGTGAGTAAGGTTCGAGACTGCCCTGACTGGCAGCAGCAACACCTGAAATCTTAGTGTCCTTATGCTGAGGAGCCCGGACTCAAGTATCCCGATCTTCTGCAAAGGGTTTAGGGTTTAGGGTTTGGGGTTTAGGGTTTAGGGAACCCCATACAGCCTCATGAGACGGGCAGGATGAGCGTTGGAAGCTGCCTGGCTTCTCCTCCACGATACCATTATGGAATTAGATCCCGAAAGACCATCCTTGTTATGGTTCCGGGGACTACATAATATACATAGCAGTAGTATATCAGGATCAACCAAAGGCTGTATAGGGTTTGGAGTTTAGAGATTAGGGTTTAAGATGGTTTAAAGGTTTGGGGGGCGTAGCATTTAACATCTTAAACCCTAAACCCAGCACTTAACGATAAAGAGGCCCGGTTTACGGCCATCCTGTGTAAATAACCCGTTCCAGGGGATCCTGCTGTTTATGACACCTATTGAGCTTTAGTTTAGTGAGGTTTCTGGGCTTGGGAAAAGCCAAATGAAGTTCTTGCTGACGGAATGCATCTTCACTTTCCTGACATCACTTCCACCGCTATCTGTGGATGTGATTACACGAGCGTGAATACAGCTATACGGTTAGACAACGTAAAGCAGACATGCCTGCAAATGTGCTGGTGTGTATTTTGTTCGCTGTTCTTCTGGATGTGAGCGTATGTGCTGTACATACATACATACTTACTTACATACATACATGCCTACATGCATACCTACATACCTACATACATCCATACATACATACATGCATACATGCATATCAACGTACCTAGGCAGAGTCTTTCGGTTGGATGCATAGGATGGTACGCTCGTGGCTCGCCATCATGAGCGTCCAGCTGCCAACCTTGAACCTGACACCGTGAATGCTACTTTGAGGCGTAAGCTTAAGGTTTAGAACGAACTCAATCTTCAACCATAGACCTTTCAAAACTGCAGAATGATAGCCTGAGCCACGACGAAACCACCAAAACCTAGAACCCTACATCCCAAGCGTTAGGCACATGAACAAGAAGAGCCGCTAAACCCAAAGCAAGCAGAACTACCTCGTCGTCCGAGCTGACAACTTCCATCTCTGACTGCCTTAGCAGTGTAAGCTTTGCCAAATGGGTTTAGGATTTGAACTATGCAAGATGAGGTTGGCATATAAGTTTTGGAGTTCGACGTTTCCGGGTGTTGCAAGATTGTTGTCGGGTGTCGTTGTACAAGAAACAACATCGGGTGCAATGACAACCTCAGGTGGGATACTGAGGCTCATGCACAAGACATGTCGGAGCCTTCTATTTAATGATTCTACTGTCATGCTTGCGCTGCTGATGCGCCGCCGAAACCACCCGCTTGCTGCGAAAACTCCAAATACACAGAAACTGGTCACGTGAAGCATGAGCCCTACGAACGACAATATCGTTGCATTGCCCAGGCAACGGTTCGGTTCGCACAATGCCTCTGTCAAGAAGCCTCACAATCCCAGAGATAGGCTGGCACCGAACGGAACAGAAATGGCCCGTGTAACTGGAATGCAGCTCGCAAGAGGTGCTGCAAAATAAGCACATAAGAAATACGTGCCGCACGCAAACACTGTGAGGAAGTTGAACTTTCAATATGTAGCGCGGTGCGTAAAAGACAAGAAGCTTGAAACTGATGCCTCCTAGTCTGACAAGCAGGCCTCACAGATATCTAGCGCAGGCAAGGTCAAGGCAACCAACGTTGTGGAAGAAATGTAACCATTCAACATCGTGGACATTCGCGTGGCACGGTTGTGGCACCTATAAGTTAAACCGGCTGTTGCCAAACCCCAAAACCCTAAACCCCTAAACCCCTAAACCCTAAACCCAAAACCCAAAGCCCTAAACCCAAAACCCAAAACCCAGAACCCTAAACCCCTAAACCCTACACCATAAACCCCTAAACCCTAAACCCTAAACCCTAAAGCAGCACTACGGCCTCGGATGATTGTCCTGATTGTATCAAGGCTGAGCAGACCCAAAGGGTCCTATGTACCTATATAGTAGAATGTCGGGTTTCCATAGTAGGAATTGCTACTATGACTTAGGGAAGTATCCCCTACAACAATACATAGGACCCTTTGGGAGAATACTGGGAGGGATTCACCAACGAACACGATTGATGGACATTTGTGAGTTTCCGAAATTTAGGGGTACCTTATTTGGGCTCCTTATAGTAAGGATCCTATTATTTGGGGTACTATATTAGGGTCCACCTAGAGTAACCAGTGCTTCGCACCGAGTTTTACACAAGATTAGGGCTTATCGGGATTGTTCACCTTGGGCACCTCTAAGGAAGGCTGCTCGAAGTCAGAGGTTCACTCTGGGACGGTATGCCGGTATGCCTGCCATCCTGCTTGGGGACTTAGCAAGTCGGTGATAAGTAGGGTTGTAATTGGGATAGTTCCACTATTGTACTTCTAACTCTACTTGTAACCTACTTACTAAGTCTCCTGGGCCTCTAAGTACTATAATGAGAACCCTTATAGAATCCTCATAGAAACCCTTAACAGAACCCTTTACAGTAAAACCCATAAAGTTGGAAACCGGATTAAGGCGAGAAAGTGCCGGGATTCCCTATACATTTGTCTTAAGGATCGAGGCGATTGGGATTCCAACTTTTTGGCTTCTGCTGTAAAGGAACCCTTCAGTCCCCTGGGCCCCTAAGTACTATAATGAGAACCCTTATAGAATCCTCATAGAAGCCCTTAGCGGAACCCTTGTAAGGAACCCTTCGGTCCCCTGGGCCTCTAAGTATCCGGGAATCAGACTCCGGTGTTCAAAGGGGAAGAGGAGGGACCCTTAATGGGGACCCTTATATAGGGTTCCTTAAAGGGGTCTGTAAGGATTCTACAAAGGGTTTAGGGTTTAGGGGAAAAGGAAGGACCCTGAATGGGGACGCTTATCCTATAATGGGCTATATAATGGGTATAAAGTAGCTATATTAAAGGTGTATACCCAGGGGCCTTATTAAGGGTCCCTCCATTTACCCTTGGAGGTGTTGCTGACCTAGCTGTAATTATTCCCGTTGCATACCATGCAGAAAAGTCGTGGCCGGACTACTATAGGGGCCTGAATAAATAGAATAGGGTCCCTTTAAAGGGGCCAAGGGCTTAGTATAGGGGCCTTAATAATTAGAATAGGGTTTTGGCGCCCATTACTCTATAATTGTAATAAGGGCCCCCCCAATATAGTATCGATAAATATTGAAGCCCCTATAACGAATTGTCGTGGTCGGACTAATCTTCGAAATCATGCCTGTCTCAGTATAGCGGAAGCAGTGGCAAAAATCGCCTGATGTAATGAATGTCTTCCGCCATGTTATTAATATTGCTCATGACTAAGCCGTGCGACGTCTTCCATCGTCGGCTCAGCTTCAGCAACCGACTGCGCGCCTCCTGGAGACTTTTCGGGCTCCAACATGTCGACTTTTTGAAGTTTACGGGCTTAGGGGGTTTTGGGGCTCAGGGTTTTTGGATTTTAGGACCTGGGGCTTCGAGGTAGGGTTTTGGGGTCTTTCTTTCGGGGTTGCTTAAGGTTTGCGACCAAGGACGCCTTCTAGTATCCTGGCCACGTACAGATCCTGGAAGTTTTACAACTTGAGCGACGACCTAGGAGATGGTGTATAGCCCTAAGGGTCCAAGGGAGTCAATAGTTAGGTACTCGGCTTTAGGATAGTAGTTATGTAGGCTAGGACTTTGGAAAGTGTATGATTCTATGCTGAACTTAGAACCCTAGCAAAAATCATAGTTTTAGCTGTCTCTTAGGGATTTTTAATAACCAAAAATTAACAACATATCTAAGTACCCCTAGGGATTCTTAGGTACTTGGATCCTTGGCATAGTGTTTACGGCTTGCGACGAATTGCGGAACCCTAAAGCTGAACCCGGAGCCTACATACCCTTACAAACTGAAGCACAGCCGTATATACATATACATATATATATATATACATATATATATATACATATATATATATATATATTTATTTATTTGTTTATTTACTTGTACATATACATTTTATACTTTTACAGGTTTGTATACTTATATATTTATATATCCCGAAGACCTCTAGCCCTTACAAACCCCTTGTCACCAGTCCCCCATATGATTTGCAATTCGGGAACTTTTTTAAAAAAATGGAAATTTACAATCACCCCAAATCGATTCTCAGCTGCAGCCAAGGGGGAACACCAGCCACCATTGAGCCTAAACCCCACAGCCCTAGTTTCAAAGGCAAAACGCTTCTTCGGGTCATGTTTATTAGCTCACTGCCGTAGCAGCAGCAGTAGCACTAGCAGCTGCACCGGGTTTAGCGTAGAGAGTTCGCGATTTAGTGGTTTTAGGGTTTAAGGACTGTTTATGGCAGTGTCTTCAAAACTCTCTTCTTCAACGACTGGGTGCCTAAAAGTTCAACCTTTCTCTAAGATAGAGCTAATATATACGGCCAAAAAGTTTAAAGTTCCCCCGTTCACTATCTAAGAAAAACAAAGCAGACATAGCAGTTGGACACAAGAGCGGTGGCAGCAGTGACCCTGCGACCCTGAATCGTCAGTTTGCATGCCGGCATAGACGGCTAAGAGTTTAGGGTAGAGGGTGCGTCCTTGCGATTCGCCTCGGCATGAACGAAGCTTCGCATATCCTTGTGGTCTTGGCAAGGGGTTTAAGGTTTTAGAAGGTTTGTTTGTTTAGGGCTTGGTGGCAAGCCCCACGTCGCACAGCAGGGAAGGGCATGTGTCGTGGCCACAAGTAGTGATGCTGCTAATGAGCTTGCGGTATTCTACTGTCTCTCAAAAACTTTTTGAAATTAAAGTTGTGCAGCATCAGTCAAGGCCGTTGTGGGGCGGCAGATTGCAAAAGGGTACCTTATTTGGGGGTCCTTATAATAGATCCTGCTATTTAGGGTGCTATATTAGGGTTGGGCGGCCTAATTAGGACCGACAAAAGTTGGCTAGGATAGGTGACTGGTTTTGGCCTTGGCCGGCCGGACTACCATCGCGATGAAAAGCTAGTCGAGAAACCATGATTCTTGCTGAAAATTTCTTGCTCATATCACATGGGTGTTTTTAACATGTTTTGTCATGACATTTTCTAGTGTGAGGCATGTTTTCAATCGTCCACGCTTTCCAAAAACGACTGAATCTAGGATTGGCGAAGATTAGCACACAAGCTCTTTTTCGCCAGTGTATTGTTGTATACTCTGGTGTATGATTTTTGCAGTATTATGCGAACTGTTTGGACAATCCAAGCCAAATCTAGAATGCTTCAAAAAAGGCAGGCATTAATCATTAATCCAAAACAAGCGACCCATCGGCAAAGCTTACCTTCACGCTTTTTGTGCTCAAGTTTATAGGAAAATATGTTGCTCGCCAGTGTGGTTTCGGAGCTGTTTAGTCTTTTGAATTAACGCAGCGAAGACCAAAACTTCACGAGAAAACTGGTTGCTATATGTTTATTTTGAATGATGTGGTCTGAGATTGAATTTAATGAGCAAATAAGGTTCTAGGCCTTAGGAGGGTTTAGGGGGAAGGTTTCGGGAAAAACGGGTGGTTCCTTGAGGCTTTCGAACTTATGACGCCTAGTGTAGGGTCGGGGTTTCAGGGTTTAGAGTTGCTCGTGTTATTTAGGTTTGACTGTTAGGGCAAACCCGATCTCCGCGAACGGCCGAAGCAACGCCAAGCCGTTTCTCGCTGTAGCCGATCGCCCGCAAGATCCAGCACCTGGCACAGGCTGCGGCCGAAAACGGGCAGGGTTGCGGGGGGGCAACAGAGAAGGTAGCAGACATGTGCTGGGTGTCCTGTACAGGCCTACAACACAAAACCAACAACTGCATCATGAGAGCAAGAGCTGCAAATTTTTCTGCTTCTCTGAACGACGTGGTCTGGGCGAGATGCAAGGCCGGCCTCGGTCCTGGCGGCAAACCTAAAGAGAGCCTTCCCTGAAAACTGCCAGTCTCAGTCGAGACGGCACGGGGGTCGTGCTGACCGAACGGCTTTTTGGATGATCTTCAGCAGGCCTGGCAAAGCTAGCCGTCGATTGGCCGGCACGAAGGTCTGCTTCAGGACCTCCAAAACGACCTCATCGTACGGCATGACCTTGGAGCTCTTAGCGAGGGCCATCTCCCGAATGGCCTTGGCCGTCTGCTCCTCGGTGTCCCGGAGGAACGTCGCAGGTGGGATTGTCCACAGCGAGGCCTTTTTTGGGCAACAGATCTCGAACAACGAGACAGCGGCCGCCCAAACGTCGCCGGCGAACGTCACACGTACCTGGCAGGGTAGAGTCTTCGAGGCTGGGGCTGCTAGGGCGGTGCAGAATTAGAACGACAGAGGCAAAGGTTACTGCTTGCTGTACATTTACAAACTCACCAAACAAAAGTCACACTTGAGACCAAAACTCCTGCACACTTGCTACCGCTACTACGGGTTAAAGGGTCCTATATTTGGTTAAGCTTATAGGTTTTAGAAATCCGGCCTTCCGATCGGCCGCCATGAGGCATTCCGCACAGCGAAAGGCCTCGGTGTAGACCCGATTGCCGATCACCGTGCAGCCAGTGTCCGAAACGTGCTCCGAGTGGCCGAAATCTGCAACTGCTGCACGAACGCCATCGAAGACCAGGATGTTCGTGGGCTTGACATCCAAATGCAGGAACGAGCGGCTGTGCACGTAGGAGAGGCCGACAACGAACTGCTGAAAGAGGTTGAGCAGCGACCGTCGCCCGGCCGGCGAGGTCTCCAGGCGGTCGTCCTTCAGCCTGCGAGCCATTTGCTGCAGGCTCTCCGTTGCCCACTCGAGGACCAGAGCTGGCCTTCCGAGCGAACTGCTGAGAACGGCGAAGGCTCGAACGACGTTCGGGTGCTGGCCAAGCGCCCCGAGAACGGCGAACTCCTCCGCGACGTCGAGGCCACCTGCGGCCGCCCGCTGCATCGGGTCCTGCAGCCCGCGACCCTTGGCCAGCTTCAAGGCCAACGACTGTCCTTGGAACGTGGCCCGAAAGACCTGTCCGTCGACCCCACTGCCCACCTCGACCAAGTCGCGAAAAGGCACGCCCAACGTCCAGGTCCAGGAGTCCTCGAGAACGTCCCTCCTAGCACAATCGGCCTCGATGTCCTCCTGCACTCGAACGGCTATGGCCTCCGCGTCCTCGTCTTGGGCACGATCCACCTGCTGTTCGTCGAACAAGACAAAGTCTTTGCTCCGGGCAGTCTTGAAAGCCTCTGCCCTTTGGCGGTTGTCCTCGTAGGCCGCCTTTGCCATCGCCCCGAACTGCTCGCGAATGTCCTTGCTCTTCTTGTGGTTCCTCAGTGCAGCACAGCTTCTGTTTTGCAGGCCCTGAAACAAAACTCTAAAAACCTAAAGCAAAGCACCTCAAAAACGCACCTACAAGCCCCGTAATCAGGGATGGGTTCCAGGTTTAGGGCTGCGACTGTCAAGGTAGTTACAGTGATTGGAATGCTCTAGACTCTAGTATTGCTGGCATTCGGGGTTCCGCTGACATGAAAATGTGAATTATTCACTAAACCGGACCTGAAAGGAAAAAAAACAATGAAAAACCTTTGAAAAAAGCTGAAAAGCACCTGAAACGCACCTCAAAAAAGCTGAAACGCACCTCCAGGCTGAGAAAGGGTATTCATGGATGGGTTGACGTTTAGGGCTACGACTTCACAGTATTTACTATTACAGTATAACAACCCTTTAGTGAGTAACGCCTTCGGGGTCACGTCTGAAGGCTTTGCTGTTCTGGGCAAGGGAGAATAAATTCCCAAAAGACTTATAACTTAAATTAGGGAAGCCATGTCTTCTATTTTCCTCAAAGCTAAAAATACAGGTCCGAGCAGCCACTTGACCTTCATGGCGGATGCCGTCCGCAGCATCCGCTTGCCACGGATGCGAAACCGGGCCGCCTGTTTTTCTGACAGACCTTCGCGAGAGACCCAGGAGTTGAAGAGACTCCAGGCACTGGCTCTCCGAACGCCTCCCGTCTCCGTCAAGGATGGCCGGGGCATGGCGACTGCGACGGCGACGAACGACTAAGCACGAAGGACGAACGACCGAGGAGGAACGCGACAGCAGGACAAGGACTATTACTGTGACGTCTACTGCGAAAACTTCGGGTGCGAGGAGGACTCCAGGACTAGTAGTAAAATCAAGATGACTGGGACTTGGACCTCTACAGATAGTAGTAGCACTAGCAAGACTCCTGCGACTACTGCACCACTGCTAGTACCACCAGCACGACCTGACTGACTGCTTCATCTCCTCTAGTCGCACGAGGAAACCAGACTACCTGCAAAGGGATCGCTAGCTTGTGCATCGCTCTAAGCCACAGAGTGGAGTCTTCTCAAGTGCACAGCCCAACCGCAGGAAGACTACGCATCACCGGCACTGCAATGCAGACCAATCATGCCGTATAGGAGCCTGCTTCACGCCGATGCTGGAGGACGAGCTTGAAGACGGCCTGCTGTTGACCTGGGCGAAGCAAGGCGACAGGTTCTGCTATTGAGTTCGAAAGCACAGTGCTCAAACGAAAGCTGCTTATGCACTGAAACTGGTGGTCTGCAGCTGCAACCTTTTCGAAGCACGGAGCTCGTTCGAGTGACTGCTTCCGAACTTCCAGCAAAAGAAGGGACGTCCACCGTGAAAGCTTCCAGCAACGACCAGGAGCACTCAGGCCGACAACTTCTTCAGGATCGTTGCGGCCTCGTCCGACATGGCGAGGCCCGCGAACGTCTCCGCCCAGTCCCAGCTTTGCTCAACCGCAGCCCGCCCGGCCGGCTTGCTGCCGACCTGAGTCTAGGAAATGCTTCTGGTGGCGAAGGCCCAGGCCGTGCTGTACGTGAGGCTCCATCGGCCGTTCCGGTCGTCGGTGTACACACGAACGCCCGGCGGCACGGCAGCCTTGAGGACCCGGTCGACGTCCACGTTCACGTCGTCGTAGACCCTCTTCGCCTCGGCCGCCCGTGCTTTCTGCTCCTGAACGGCCTTCTTCTCCTTCTCCTTTCGCTGGGCCTGGAACTTCTTGTACTCCGGCCGACCAGCGAACGTTTTGGCCACGTGCTCGTAGGTGTGAGAGGCCCTCTTCCGCACGTCCTTGGCCGACGCCTGACCGGCCTTTTTGTTCGCCAGATGCTTGAGCGCCTGCTCCTGATCTGCGGCCAGCATGGTGTCCCGCACGAGCTCCTCCAAGTCGATGCCCGTGTCGATCGACCAGGGAGCGGCCTCTTGGCGGCTCAGCAAGCGGCCGACCACTTCTTCCTTGACCAACGAAGGGTCGAGCGACAGCAAACAAACTATCGCTAGGCGGTCGTCTTCGTCGTGTCCTGCCTCCTGGACCGAGACCGGCCACTTTTTGGCCTGGGCAAGCTTCCGCAGAGACCACTCTGGCACTCCCGCGAACCCGTGCAGCTCGTGGTGGCGGAGCAACGACTGCCGGGCCTGCACACGAAAGGCCACTCCCAGAGGCCTGGTCTCGCCGAGAGACCGCAAGCCTCGGCCAGAGCAGGAGCTTCCCGAGTTCAAACTTAGGGTTCCGCCTGTTCAAGGTTACAGTTCGGTGTTTCAGTAGAGCCAGTAAAGCTTGTGACCTTCACTCAGAGACAGCAGAATGTCTTTTGGGCACCTTTGTGCTTGGGATTAGAGTAAACAACAGCAAAAACCTTGGAAAAAAGCTGAAAAGCACCTGAAACGCACCTCAAAAAAGCTGAAACGCACTAAGTCACAAAGGCCCACCCGCTGATACTCCTGCACCTGTGACCGCCCTTATAAACAAACATTCTTAGACCAGGACCCTTAGGAACAAACATTTTTCGGGTAGATATAAATTAGCTATCGAAACCCCTAAAAAGACGCAGCCAGGACACGCTGTGGCGACGTGGTCACGAGATCGAGAACCTCGACGTTCTCGTCGAACACGTGCACCCAGCACAGAGAGGCCGCAGTTGTGTCGAGCACGAGTCTCTCAACGCCCGAAGGACCCTTGTCCAAAGTGGCCGGCCACACCAAGGCCGCTCGCTTGTACGTCCGGACGACGAAGCAGACGCTGTCTGAGCCCGGGAAGGCGAGGCCGTGCCCCTCTGGGACCAGAGAAGACCACCACCCTTTCTCGACGAAGGACCAGTCCTTCGACTCCCGAACCACCTTCGCCAACAACGAGAAGCCAGCGAGCTTGTCCTGCTCAGAGTCGGGAGTGTGGGACGCCCAAGAGCGAGCCTGGCTGACCCCTTTGCAAACGGCCTCCTCTGCAGTCTCCTCCGCCACGGCGGGCTGCGAGCTGCTGGCAGACCCAGTGGCGATTGACCCGCTTGTCGTTCGCCTCTTTTTGCGAACGAACCAGGCATCGGCATCGAACGATGTGGGAAGGGTGACCAGGGTGCCGTTGGGCACTTCCGAACGGTCGTAATCCTTGAAGAGCCTCTTCCTCGAGAGGCCATGCCACCCTTCCAGGCGGCCGAGAGTCTTGGCAGTCCCGTTTCTCTGTTCTGCCTCACGCTGCACTTTGTTGGCATCTTCGACCAACTTCGAATTCAAGAGGCCGCCCCAGCAACGCCGCAGAAAGTCGAACGTCCCAGGCGGGACCTCGACGAAGGACGCCGCACGCAGCTCGGCCAACACCATGCCCATGACAGGCCCTGTGGCCGGATGGCCCTCGAGCATTGTCTTGGCCTCGAGAGACCCGGTCTCCTGCACGGCCTTCACAGTCACGTCCACCGCCTTCAAAAACTGGAGACTGGCCTGGCGAGAGGCCGTGCTGTCGTGGAGGAGCCCGGCGGTAGCACCCCAACCATTCGTGCTCGGCAGCTGTGAGCCGCACCGGAAGCGAAGCAGGCGAACGGTGAGCTTCACGACCCGTCGAGCCAGAGTGTCCTGGTAGACGAGGGCGGCTTCGTCGCAATCGTCGTCATGGTCCATGGCCATGTTCAAGCCCAGTCGCTGCAAGGCAGCCAGGTCCGAGAGACGAACCAAGTGCTCTCGAGCGGTCTCCACGTAGCCCCAGTGGGCCCAAGCGGCATACGTGGACACGGTTGCATCGAAAGACCTGAGCTCCTCGAGCATCTTGCTGCAGCGAATACCTTCGGGTTGCAGCACGAAAAAAATCGTTCTCGCCAGCGATCGGTTGTCAGGGCTGCATGCGAAGGACGTCATGCCGTGTAGAGTGTTGACCGAACCGCTTCGCTGTTGCTGCATCGTTTTGCGAGCGGCCGCCTTCGCCGCTGACCTGGTTCCACTGCTGGCCTCCTGCACCTTGCCGGCTCCGGGAGCCCAGAGTGCCGAGGCACTCGTCGTCCAGCCTTCGGCGATGCACAGAGCGGCCAAAACCAAACAGAACGACGACCAGTCCCTGTCCAATTCCGAATGGGCGATGGACAAGCTGTTGAAGCGAGAATGCGAAGCCTTGCTTCCCTTGGACCGAACGAACGACCTGTTCGGCAGGCCCTCCAAAAAAAGCCGCCGATTCTCCTCCGTGTTCTCCTCCTGCGAACGACCCTCATCGGCCAGGATGTCCGGGAAGAACGTCAAAAGGAGCGGGTCGGAGGGCGACATGGAACTGCTCATTTCGTCGGCCATGCTCTGGACCTTGCCGAACCAGGTTCCTTTGTTCCACGGCCCGTACCGAACGTTGTAGAGGCCGAGCGAGACGAGGGCGAATGTCAACAGTCCCGCCGACGCCAAAGCGAGATGAACGTCGTTATGGCTCCTGTGGGCGGGGTCGTTGACGAACTCCACGAACAGCGAGCGACCAAACTTGAGATAGTACACGGCCGCCAACTGTGTCGCTTCCTGATCGGTGCAGAGCACGATCACGTTGGGCCTCTTGGCACTGTCGGCCGAGGGACCACACGAGGACCAACTCCAGCCCACGGCCGAGAGGCTGTGCGAAACGTCCCGCAGCCACTCCTGAGTGGCCTGTCGCTCCGGTTCCCGAACTCCGCCTGTGCTCTTGCCTGCCGAACGACCTTTGGTGCCGGCCTTTTGGAAAAATTTCGTGATGCGGCCCTGCCACATGTCCACGAAGTTCTCGGCCGTGAGGCAGGTTCCCTTCTTCACCTGTCACAGGGTGACTTATCCGATGTAGCTTTGAGCACCTAAACCCTATGATACACCTAAAACCCTATTATTATACACCCTAAACCCGATTAGCTCAGCACTGACAGACGAACCACCCTTAGCGAAGAAAACTGCTCTAAACCCTAAACCTTCAAACACAAACACAGAAGCACACTATCTCAAAACAAACAAGCCTTCCTAAGCAAAACAAAAACCATCGCCGAGGAGGCTGCGATTCTTCTCCCCAAAAATTAGTATCACGCAAAGCAAACCTAAAACTACGCTTAACTCGGCTGCCTGGAGTTCGCTATTTTGGAGCCCCTGGAAGGCCGTTCGGGGGGTCCCAAAAGTGGTCCCAAAAGTGGTCCCAAAGTGGTCCCAAAATGGTCCAAAAATGGTCCAAAAATGCGCCATTTTGCGCCCGAAAAACAACGCTAGGATAGGTGTATGGTTTTGGCGGCGAAGCCGAAAGCTAGGATAGCCGTATGGTTTTCGAAAGGACGGATAGCCGTATGGTTTTGCCTGGAGTAGGCTGTCATACAGATAGAAGGCAGCCGACGGAGCTTTTGGGTTATCCCGGGTCCCCCGCCGAGCGGAATAAGCTAGGATAGGTGTATGGTTTTTGGAAGGCGTGTTTGGTGTATGAAAACCCAAAGCGCGGATAACCGCAGACCGGCCGAAAGCTAGGATAGGTGTATGGTTTTTTGCGGACCAAAATCGATGCCGATTTGGGGCCGATTTGGGGCTCTGGGGGGCCGGTGTCGCTCAGCAGAAACCTCCTTATCCACCTCTTAAATAATGTTTCAAAACCATAAAATACTCTCAAGCTGCCTACTGAAGTTGAAACCACCCAAAACAAACCAGCCTGTGGCGGGCAAAAGAACGACACGTCGCAGCCAGGATCGCACACGAAGACGTTCAACCAGTCGTCGTCGCCGACGTGAACGGCATCCGCGACCACGCTGAGGACGGTAGTCGACGAGAACGTCGACTGTCCGCTGCTGCAGTACGAGAGTCGCTCTGACTCCCAAAACTTGCCTGGTTTGTCCCGGTTCCGGGTGGTCTTCTCCTCGACGGACGACGTCAAGTGTTTCTGAGACTGTAGAGCAGCTGCAATGGACGGCCCGGCTGCCGCCCCTGCCTGCAGAACGGCCTCTTGACAGCCGTGCGAGACCTTCCGGTAGCCGCGAGCTGTCCTGCAAGTGTAGGCTTAAAGAAAAGGTGTTTAGGGTTACTTTATAAAGGTTTCGCACTTAAACCTTGGGCCTAGCGAAAAATTATGGCACGCTTTAAAGTTCAGATTCAGGGCCCTCAGTCCTCAACTGCTCGAGCGACTCAACACGGTTGGCCATCCAGACAGTCTTTCCTTTCGACGCATCGATGGCCTCGGCAAGTCTCGCCACCAAACGGCTGAAGATCTTTTCGGCCAGCCGTCGACGGTCCTGGCTCAGCGAACGTCGCACGCTGTCGGCCTGCAAAACCCGCAAGGCCTCAACGACTGGCACAATTTTTTTTTCCCAAAAATTTTCCCGGCGACCTGACCGAACGCCGTCGCGAGTTTGTCGACGGCCAGCTGGCCTTGCACAACCTCAAACGAACGACCTCGAACGTCCTGCCAAAACGAATCCCGCATTCCTTCCAGCAGTGCCTCGGCACGGGAACGAACTTCGGCGGAATCCAAATTCCATTTGGAATTGGCTCTGGGGCCTTTGGCCATCAGCTGAGCCAACCAGCATATGCAAGCGAAGGACGAAAGGCAGAAGTCGCCCTTTCGCACTAGCTCGTCGTCGTCCTCCTCATCAGCCTCCTCCTCTGGCATATCGCCCTCCCCGTCCGGCTCCTCTTTCACCACGACCGGCTCGGCCGGCTCCTCTTTGACCGGCTTGCTCTTGGCCTTTCTCTTGTGGATCCGCTCGTGCTTCGTCATCGTACTGCTCTTGCTGACGTGATCCTCCGCAGACGGCATAACTGCCTCCTGCGAGTCCTCCTGCTCGTCCTGCTCGGGCTCGGACGACGACAAACCGTCCGCCAACACGGCCGCCGCCCGACCGACGATGCCATCCCGACTCCTTCCAGAAATGTTGTGGTTAGGTGTCCCTCCGAGAAAGTCCACCATCCAGCGAAAGATCCAAAAGAAGAAGCCCGGTGTCGAACGACCGTCGTCCGCTTGGACCCGAACGGTGTGTTCGTACACTTCTCCTTTGAAGGTGCCCTTTGCTCCGCACGGCAGAACGACGGCACGCACCATTCGTTCTGGAACGGCGGCTGCCATGTTCGCTCGGAAAGCCCCTAGTCTCAAAAGGACTTAAACGAATGCTGACTACCGTGTGCTGTTGCTTGTCACTCTGCTTTGAACTTTGTGCTGCATTCTGCTTCCTCCTGCTTGGGGCCTTTTCAAAACCTCACGTGCCGAAGGACGACGGCGACCCACAGCTGCCCTGCTAAACTCTAGAAGAAAGTCTCTGGCACTGGCAGAACAAAGCAGCTGGCAGCACGTGGCCACGGCACCGAGGACCACGCCGCCGGGTCTTCGTTCAGCGAGGCCTGCCGTGAGCAGTCAAAAGAGCTACTTTGACACCCGAAGAGAAGCAGCCCAAGAAGACCTAGCCAAAACCCCACAAAAAAGCTGAAAAGCACCTGAAACGCACCTCCAAAAAGCTGAAACGCACTCGAAGCCCCTAAAGGTTTCCAAACCCTGACTTTGCACACAAAACCCGCTTAATGGCAGCCCCATACTAAAAGGTTAAGAAATACTCGAGAAAAAGCTGAAAAACACCTGAAACGCACCTGAAAACAGCTGAAACGCACTCCAACTCGCCAAAGGGTGCAATGCCGTCCTTTTCAAGCCGGAAACCCCTGTCATTGTCGAGCGGCACCCCGTGCCAAAACTATGCAACCGTGTTGCACGAACGACACAAGAGCTACGTGTGAGACCATACCGAGAAACCCAAGTAAGACCTAGCCCTAGCCGTGAGACCCAGGTGCATCCTCAGCTGTCCTTCTTGCTGAAAGTCCACTTGGCTGCCGGGTCAAGGCCGCGAACTTCGTCGAAGAGCGACCGGCACGAGAAGGAGACCGAGGGGTTGGACTCCGAGTAAACTACGCACGACGGCGAGCTCGCATCCGAGAGGACCCACTTGTCGTCACCCGAAAGACCTGGCAAGGTGGCCGTGGAATCGCTGTGCATGCAACACATCTCGCCGTTCTCGGCCAAGGCGAAGCACTCCAACGTCCCGGAGGCCTCGAGCTTCGGCTGCACAATCTTCAGATTCAGGTTCTCGAACCGCTGCCTGGCCATTGTCTCCAAGGTCTCATACGCACGGCAGCCGGCCGGCAAGTTGACCCCGCCGTCCACGAAGAATTGCACCTCGAAGAACGCCCGGATGGTCTGCTCGTCGATCGTCCCATCATCCACCTTAGGCTCATTGATTTCGACGCCGACGCAGCCGATCATGCGAAGGACGGCATCGATGGGCAACTCGCCCCAATTCTTGGCCCTGCCCTGCCACTTCTCGACCGCCTTGCCGCCCGCCCCGGCCGCCTGAGCGGAGTCGGGCGACCCCATCTTGAGGATGGCCTTGATCGCCCCGTCCCGCATGAGGTCGGCGAGTGGCCTGATCCAGGCCGGATTGTCGTCGAGCTGCTGATCGACGAATGCCCGGACTCTCTCGAACGACCCCTGCTGGTACGTCGCCACCGACTTCGCGAAAGTCTTCTCGGCCTTCTTCTGGAGCTTGCTTTCTTTGGCCGCCCGGCGAGCGGCTAGTTCGCTTCTTGACACTGGCCTTTTTCGAGGCTGCATCACGACGAGGCGCCATGATGACTCCGAACAAAGGACGACGAACGACCACGGACGCAAAGGAGGATGGCTTGCTACAGGAGCTGTCTCACAGGCTGCCCTTGATAAGATAAAGGCCGAGGTTCCTGAAATGCATTGTGAACTGCTATACTCCTACCGCTGCAGTGCGACTACACGTGCTGTTGGTCTATGTCCACGATACTGCAATGCCATAATCTAATCATCACCCCGCAAACCAGAACCCTGCCCTATGCTGCCACAAGTTACATTGCAGAGGCCTCGCAAGAATCGTTTGGGTTTTGATAACAACAGCAGGATGACATAAACTAGTAATGGAAGGATCATTTGCAATCGGAGTTAGGAAGATTCACTTCGGGCTTAGATAAGGTTGCGAAACTACAGCCTGAAGTTTCGGGAGGGGGATGAGAGGGTGTAGGGGTCAGTTTGCAGGATGTCGTTTGGGTTTTAGGGCTGAGTAGCCAGAGCTACGAATCGTGTGTCAGGAGGGTATGCCAGGTATGCTTGCACAATTGTGTTATTGCTCGAACGACTCGAACGACGTTGGGCTTATGTTTCATAATTTAATCATTCAACCAATTAGTTATTGGTGTTGTTATCAGTATCATACTATCCTGTGTCTAAAATTGTTAGCATAATTATTGTACCTGCCAGTGTCCTTTTGTGATTTGTGGTTTACTTAATAAACCCCGCGACTGCTCCCATTATTATTTTTTATTGTTGTTATTAGTAATGCTTAATAAATAATGTACTAAGTAAGACTGCTATTTGTAAGTAATTGTTTTATTAATTGTCGAAGGACCACGCGACCCAACCTCGCGATTGCGATGACCGCGATGACCACACCTGCCGAGAGACCGTTTGGGAGTTCTGGATGTGTTGTTCACAATACCTAAGGAACCCCTACAGTATGCCAATATTGGGTGTTTTCAGGGCTCGAGGTTTGAAGTCTGATTTTTTTGGGGGCTGTGGGACCTGCTGCTCTTGTTCCCTCCAGGCTTTAGCTTTAAGGAGTAGTACGCCAAAAGACACCCCACAATACTTTGATTGCAGAATCACCCAAACTTCGAACGACCAAGAACATATCAGATTACAACCCCAACCCGATAAGCAATCTTGCTTGCATGTAGATGTAACGACTCACCAACCCCAAACCCCGCACAGACCCAACACCCATTCCTTATGTTAGAGTCCAAAGAACAGAGACAACCCACACCACCAAACAATAAACCCAAACCCGGCAAAGCTGCTGGCCTCCTCATTCCGAACGCCCCACGACCTGGCACGAGCACAAATCTCAATCTCGGCCAAGTGTAACAAGAGTGGCAAAGCAAAGGGCAATGCACATGAGACCCCTTTTTTCATCTTCCCCTCAGAGTGAAGCTACAGGTGTGCCGTGGCACACAAAACGGCTTCGAGGACCAGTTTCACGGCCGATGCGAGTGGCCGTGTCCTGGCTCCTCCCAAAATCAAAAGCGGCCGTCCTTAGGCTTGCAGTTATTAAAGTACAGTACAGTCAGTCCTCGACACACAAACAACGGTTTCGAAGGACGCTTTAAAGAGCCAAGGCACCACGAACGACCTAGTAGTAATCGTACCGGCGACGGCGACGGTCCTGAGCATGTCAGACTCACCCAGATTGAAATACACGCAGCCAATCGCAATAGCTTCTGCAGCCAAGGCACCTCGGCATCGGACATCCAACGAGGAGTCGGCCGACCTGGATGCCCTGGATCCGAAAGGCGATCACGATCACGATCGTCGAAGCGGGCACGCTCGCGATCGTCAAGGCCACGATAGTCTCTCCAGGGTCCACGGCGATCGTCCGGACTGGGATCGCGACGATCGTCACGCCGAAAGTCACGGCGATCCCGGAAGTCCCGATCGTCCTCACGCCAGTCCCGCTCGTAGTAGTCACGGCGGCCGCCGCCATCCCGATCGCGATCGCCATAGCCGCGAAAGTCCGGCTGCTCCCCGCCTCAGTCACTGTACTCGATCGCGAAACGCAGACAACAGCAATGCCTATGTCATCTGACTGTTTAACTTCAAGGGAGTGACGGCGAACGTCGAAATCGTCGTAATGCTGCCGGCCTTTTCCTCTTCCCTGCTGTCTGCTGCTGCCTCAGCTATCAGGTAAATGCAAGGTGCATTGCAAAGCAGCACGAACGACACAAGTCAAGTTAAAAGTAGAAGCTCAAAGCCGAAGCGACCCGGAAGACCAGGGATCTCGGGGCGAAGGCGGTCGAGCTCCTTTCGAACGGCCGAGGTTATGGCCGCCGATGGATTGGCATAGGTCCGAAGGTCCACCTGGTTCTCGCCTCAGTTATTTTAGAAACTTAACTTTTCATCTGAATGATTCGAATCCAACCCATTAGCCAACCAAGTCACGCTGGAGGATTTGGAAAATCTCCCGGACGAACTTCGCACCGTCCTCCCCATGGCCGGCCAGGTTCCCGACCGCCTTGGATATTGTGAATTGATTGTGCTCGGACAATGAACGACACAGCCCATGCGAATTATTAAAAAGCCGAGCGGCACGAACGGCCTTCTCATCGAGCTGCAGTTCGTCCAGCTCCAGGAGAGCGGCCGGTGCCACTTTCCAGATGTCGTACCGAACCTAAGTGAGAACAGGATGCACGAACGGACCGAACGCTTAATTAATTATTATTGAGCCAAGGCACGGCATCCAAAATCTCGTTGCCCGTGGCGGGCATGGCAATCTGTGCCTCGGCCGCCCCAAACGTCCCGCGATATTGCGGACGACCAGGAGCCGCATTTGCATCAGCGGCCGGCCCGGCCGGCCCGGCCGGCCCCCCCGGCGGCGGTCCAGGCGGTGTCTGAGGAGCGGCCACACGATCGCTCGCATAGATACGGAGCTGAGTGACGACCGTCTCCGGCAGATGCCCGATGGCCCACCACTCGTTCGACACGTCGCCGAACGACGGCAGCCAAAGGGGGACGCCATAGAGGGCCGAGAGGCCCACCACGAGACTGGCCGACCGGACCCGTCCATGCGAACCTCGGATACAAGCAATCACCCGAAGATCACACCACAAACTTGGCTGCAGAACCTTATTACTAAGTGCATCCAGCAACAGCAAACGGCCAAAACCGAACGTCCTTCGATCTCCTTCATGGCCTGAAGCATCTTCGCGAGAACCCGGAAGCAAGGTGCGAACTCCGTCTGGTTGTACGGCCCCTCGAACACCGCGAACGTCGTCAACGGGTTGCCTCGCAGGATAAGAAACCCCGATAAAAACTGTTAACTTCAATAGTTTGCGACAGTCACTCACGACTACTACTACGACCCGTCCTTCGACACCCTGCGCCCGTGCTTGGGTATCGCTGGGCCACATCCCACGAATGTCGATGGACACCTGTGTTCCGTTGACCTCATACCACCGCCTTTTCAACCATGCCGGCATACACAAGTGGCCCTTCTGACCTGAGTGTGCTTGGCACTGCAAACAAACATGTGAAGACTCCTGCAAATGCGAAGCATTTTATTAATGAGCCTAAACACGAACGGCATTGTTCCGGCCGGTCGTGTTGTACATCTCTTCGATCCCATAGGCCACCAGAAGAGGACCGTCCCAGAACGTCCCCTCGTCGATGTTCCCCTCGAGAGTCTGGTAGTTGAGATCGTCCGTCGCAGCTGCCGGATTGCGAGCTGCACGACGGCCGGCCATTGTGCCGCAAGGAACGGTCTCGAAAGACCAAGGGAAAATCCAGCAACCCCGAACGGCGAAGACCCCGAACGGATGACGACCCGAACGGCGAATACCCCGAACGGCTAATGACCCGAACGGCGAATGATGAACGCCGAATGACGAACCCTGAAACCTAAAATCAGAAGCTGCGAAATCTGCGAAATGTGATGGACTGCGAATGTATCTGTAGGAAATGCCTGAAAAATGGCGGGATCCTCTTAAGCCTGGGATGCTGCTGTTTGAACTGCTCATGGAGTCATGTGCTGCATGCGACAAGTACAGAATGCATAGCTCTCCTGAGTGCAGGCAGACAACCTATCAAGAACCCCGCCAAACTCGTCAGGGCCACCTGTGAAGTCCAGGTCCACGGCGAGGTGAACGGCTCTTGAAGAGGCCGAACGACGAACGGCCACGAACGCCGTATTTCTACCTTCTTACATAAAAAGCTACAGACCCAGAGCCCAAAATCTGATCGAACGACCTTGTAATTCCAACACTTTAATTGATACTTTCACAGCCTGCCATAAAACTACGCAAATCCAAGCCATAGAAACGCTAATATCTCCTGATAAGTTTACCAAAACCCTCAAATACGCAGAGTTTCATCCTTAAAAACCTTACTCCCCCACTAGCTTGGACCCACCCGGCCCCAGACCCCGCCAAAACCTGCACCTATCCGAGCCTGTTGGTTATCCGTCCTAATTAGGCTGCCTGATAGGGTCCCCTATTTTCGGAAACTAATGACAACAGTTCTGTTTGGATCTCGAGTCCGAAGTGACGCACGCACGGCTTCCCAGTCTCAGCGAGGCTGGAGGAATCGGGAAGACATTCGAGACAAGGCCTCTGCCTCGGACATTGCGTCCGACATGATGAAGCTCCGGATCGGCACCCAGAGAGCCCAATACCACTTAATCAAGGAATATAGCTTAAATCATAATCTGGACAGATCAAGAGCCGAGGGGGTCTAATCCTAATCCGTAATCCGGCTAATCCGCGTGATTAGCCGAATCCTTGTAATCTATGATATGGTCGTAATCCATGCTGTAGAAAGCCAGCAAATCAAGATACATTTTTTCTCCCTGGCATTTCATGCAGCTCGGTCGTCAGCGGCCGGTCGGCGAGGCCTCAAATAGGAGACCGGAGACTGGACTTGGGTGATGATTCCGTGTTGAGGGTGTAGGCAGTTGAGATGTAATTGGGTTCAGGGCTTGGGGATAGAAGGATGTGGGGGTTAGGTTTTATTTAATTTAAGATCTGTGGCTATGTGGGTTCTAAGTAAGGGTCTTTTCTGCTTTAGTTTGACGCCCAATACCCCTTAATTTAAGGAATATGGGAAGATGGTTTAAAATACATAGGGCTGCATATTCTGATGTTAGTAAGCTATATTCCTTAATTAATTAAGGGGTATTGGGCTCTCTTGGAACGAGGCTTGCCAGACACTGCTGAGGCAGTCGCGTTTAGGATCTTGAGGGTTTCGGGGTTTGGGGTTTAGGGTTTCAAAGTTAGGGGTGTTAGGGATCTCCCAGCTCCTTCGGGGACACTAGCTTGTTACTGTTGGAGTCGCGGATTTCTCAACGCCCACTGATTTTTGACATCGCAGGGACAAGCGGTCGCCCGGCGAATAGATTTCGCCCCAGGCTTGTCATGGATCCCTTCATAAAGAAGAGCATCATAGCTCGCTAACGCCGCTGGAAAATTAATCCAAGTCGTGAAGTTCGAGGACTGGCGTCGCATCACATCCTGAAGTTGGGGCCCGCATGTCAACTGGAGCACCACTCGCGAGCACATGTGTCGAAACCTTACCGGACTGCACGTCCAGCTCATAGTTCATCGGAGCAGCTAGAATGGAGTCTGGCTGAGGAAAGTGCAATACCGCAGAACTCGGATGGCCACCAATCGTCGATTGTGAACCCATAGATTCCGACGCACCCTCTTGGCTAGCTGCTGGCCCATCTGTGCCCACCACACCACTGACTCGACACCCCACAAAAGGCAACCCATTCTCAACAGATCCAAGGTTCGTAGTGCTTCGGTGCAGTGAGCGCTGTAGATGCCGGCACCGTCTCGCGTGCACATGCCCGAACGTCAGGCGACAATCCTTGCAGCAGTGCCTGTGCCCTGGGCTCACATGCGGGACGTTGCAGCCAGTTGTCTGACAGGCAAAGAGGCGAAGCACTGGCATCGATCCCTGGGGGACCGAAGCATCAGCATGCACTATGCCTGCCGAAAATGCCATGGACGACCTTTGGTTGAGGGGCACTTTCAAATTTCATGGGCTTGACAGAAGTAGCGGCTTCGCGCTGACACGCATTGTTTTGACATGCGACGCATATCTGCAAGTAGTAGTAGTAGTAGTAGTAGTAGTAGTAGTAGTAGTAGTAGTAGTAGTAGTAGTAGTAGTTGTAGTAGTAGTAGTAGTAGTAGTACTAGTAGTAGTACTAGTAGTAGTATTACTTCCTGAGAAGCATGTTGGGGTCCCTAGAACAAGGATCCGACTATTCAGGGTATCATCTCGACGACAAGACTTTAATAAACCCTAGTAGCCTAGGCCTGACTTAAATGAGAACTTACCTTCAATCAATTCCTTAGTCGCAAGAGTTCTGTGTAGACACTCCACACTCGGTGCCGGGCACAAAAGTTCGCTGGCGCAGCCTGTTTGTGTGCAATGGGAGTTTCGATGACAGATCTACACCATTTCGGGGGCATTCTTTTGGTCTGGGTGCTTGAGTGAGGCTACCCCGCAGCGTGTTTGTGCATCCAGAACAGACTGCAAGTGCGAAGCTTCACTCAGCATGCTTTCCATCGCGCCTTGAGACCATGGCCTGCCGCATGTTGCCCGGCTTCGAGAAACAGGCCTGGGGTCGATCAGTTTTATTGAAGGTTTGGGCTTTCAGGGTGGAGCGCTACGACTGCTGAGACTTGAAGCATCGCATGCACAGCACGGACTTTTAAGCTGCTCTGTGAAAGCGGCTCTGCCCTTCCGAAGTTTTCGCACAGGTCTACACTGAGCTTCTCCAGGTGCCCAGCAGCGGCTTGAACGTGTCTCAGATTCAACGCCTTCTCGCCAGTGGTTCGCTCTGGCGAGTCTGTGGATTCCTCCCAGTGGCATCAGGCCGTGGCGGCGGCGGGGGTGGCCACCACGACGACGAGCTTCTGGAGGAGCTGCTGCATGAAGACTTCGTGACCCACTTCCACTTCACGAACCTCTTGCACTTGGAGACGTTGCTGGGCTTGTACTTCTGGGCGTCGGAGACATTGGCAGACTTGTACTTCTGGGCCTCGGTGTGCTTGTTTTTGGTCTTGGAGACGCTGCTGGACTTGTACCTCGGGGCATCGGAGACGTTGGCGGACTCGTACTTCTGGGCCTCGGAGGCCTCTGAGACCTTCGTGGACTTCAACTTGTGGGTCTTGGACACATAGGCGGACTTGAACTTATGGGCCTTGGACACATAGGTGGACTCTCGCTTCCTCGAGCTCGAGCGGAACCATCTTTTTGGGCGATTCGCCCATGCCTCGGTGTCACTTTCGTCGTCCATCTTTTCTTCCGCCCATGTTTCGTTGTTTCTTTCGTTGTCCATGTTTTTGTTTCGCGATAGGAACTTCGGTTGTCCGAAGAAGCCTGCAGGGAAGTCCTCATCCTCCTGCCCCGGCCAGGGTACATCGTCCATGGCTGTGAAGCAGCTATGTGCTATGTTGGAAGTGAAGTGCGGCGTGAAAATATAAATCGCTGGGATCAACCCTGTGAGCCTGAGAGGCAGCGTGGAAAGGCCAACCTCTTCTATACTCCCAGCAAAGTAAACATGAAAAAACACACTGCAGCATGTCTGGCTTTGTCGTCCTTGAGGCCCGAGCCTGCCGATGAGAACCAGGAAGAAGCAATGCGGCGTGGGCCTCAGGTGGAACAGTTCAATCTTTACTGCAGCCTGCCACTACCCAGAGTGCAGGGTTTCTGCATGTTTCGGAGTTGTGGGGTTTGAGTGCGCTCCTAGGATTCGGTAGAAACTGGTACTGTTGTCCGGTATGCTAGCGAGTCAGCCAAGGCTCTTCTGCCCCTCTTGGAGCAGGTGGGCGTTCAGCCCCACATGGGAGCACCCCTTCAGCATCTAAACAACTGTATGTAAAGAAAGAGGCTCAAGAGGCAGCAAGCCGGCAGCGATACCGAACCCTCCCCCCTTGGCTCCCCGGCAGCAGCTTCGGTTGCATCTGCAGTCTCCTGGAGGTTCGAAGGTTTGTGACTCTGGTGTTTCGGTCCCTCCAAGCTAGAAGGGCATATGCATAATAATAAGATAAAATTATGCAAGGGGCCGACTTGCAGGTTCTTACAGTCCCCTACAGGAGCCACGACTCGAGACATTTTCAATGCGCTACCCACAAGAGCGACAATCGAACCCCAAACCTACAACCCTCAATCTCAAAGGCAACACCGCTCAAAACACCAGAGTCCAAAAGGCCCGGAAGACCCTCGAAAATCCAACTTGTTTTGGCTTGGGTGTCGGCAACGCAGGTTCGGGGCATCAAACTGCTTGAACGGGGTCTTTTTTCCGGAGCGACTTGTCCCCTAGTTGCACCACTAGGACCAGCGTCCATCACCAGAGGCATTTGCTTCCAGTGCCCCTGACCAACTTGAGTGAGCTGGATTTTCAATTTTCGAACGTGACACATTTGCATGCTGCAGCACTTTAAGCTAGAGAGTAAGTCATGCCCTGACTCGACTCGGCTCAGTCAAGTTGGACAACCCCAGCAGCAGCTGCCCTTTCCCCAGGGCAGTGCAGCTGATCTGGTCAGTCTGAAGTGCTTTCCAGCCTGCTTGATCAGCGATTAATTTGGCCTCACGCCACTAAGAAGTCACAGACCTCTTCTGCTCGAACTGGTCTCGACTCGTCGTCGCTAACAGCAGGTGATCCTGAGTTGACCCATGGACTTTGTCCGAAGCCCAATGACAAGACGAGTATGTCTGAAACGACAAGCGTAGGCCAAAAAACGAAGCATCATGGAATCAAGCGGCCGGTGATATCGACCTCGATGACCTGGCGGTTGTTCCCAGCGATGCGCTTTCGGGCTCGCTGTGGCATGGAGCCAGGGCCTGTGGCGTGGCCTTTGCGTGCAGCAATCGAGTTAGGCTTCCTGCCGCACGCCGCCAGCCAATCCAAGGCCACGCTTTCCAAAAAGCCACTGAGACGCCGCCCTGGTACTTTTCGTATGTCAGGGCAGCAAAGTCTTAGTCTGGCACGCTGGTCTGTGGTCTCGTCTCCTAGCTGCCCAGCGGTCTTCTCCCGGATCTTTCTCCTAAGTCTTGCTGAAGGCGGAGAGACCGCCATAACCGTGAACATGTCATGATGCGAGCTAAAACATGGACCGCTTCCAGAATCAAGGAGTCTCTGGAACGCGTTTTCGTTCATTCGCTGGACCAAAATGGCATTGAAGATCCCTTAAATTCAACCCGATCTTTTTAAGGAGGGACCCCTCTACTAGAAGAGACCTCCTAGCCTAGTATACGTCGTCTCATAAGCCCCTGAGGTTGAGGAGGGACCCCCAGAACCCGAAGCTAAGCTTGACTAAGCCTCCTTGTCATGCAATGTCAATGTTTATCGGAAGAGCAACCCAGAATTTAAACCTCAGAATGCCCAGTTGTCAATGCATGGCTTTCAAGTGGCAGCAACCCGAGTCGGTGAAATGAACAGTACAGAATGTTTGTTTTCTGAAATTTCTTGCGAGTTTCAGAATAGCCAGGTCCCGCTCGACCTCGCAATTTTGATAACTCAGCAGGATGAGCGAGCTGACCACCCTGAAAGCTTCAGGCAGGCTCTCCTCGCAAGCAAGGTTACAGACACGGAATCAGGCAAACAATGCTGTTTGGTACTACTTCCTTAACCAAACGCGTCACGTTGTTCCATCAAGGCGAGCATGCCTAAGAAGAACTTATGAGAAAGAAGTGTGAATAGAGCGGGAAAACCTAATTAACTTATCAACTATGAATGTCAGTCAACACCACAGAATGCTCCTTGACTTGTTGAAGGATTGGAGGCCAAAACTGATGAGGCTTCATTGTGCGCACCTCCGGGTTCGCAGCAAAATAGCGGTCCTTGACTTTGAGAAGGTGCTTCCACTGCGAAAGTAATTCGCCTTCAGCCATAGCAAAGTGCTTGGCAAAAGCTTCCACTGCAGTTGCAAGCGGGGTCGGCTCGTTCGCTGCTTCGGCGGCTTCCCGCTGTGGTGCTTCTGCTTGGCCATCTCGGGGCGGGCGGTATGTCGGGTGCAGTACAGCCACAAACTTACTGATGCCCACGTTGCGAAACCTCATCCGCAGATCCTCCAGGACCAACTTTTCGAGATCCTGGCTGGTGTCTTAGTCTTAAGTATTGGGAGGATTCAGGGAAGCTTCCGACTGGAGAGTGCACTGTCTGAAACTCAATTTACATGTTCTAACTGAACTCGCACTTGGATTCGCATGAACTGTATGTTGGGGCCGGGGAAGAAGTTGAGCTTGGCCCCCGCTAGACTAGACCCTATTAATTCCTCACCCACAACCACATCTTGTTTGTCAGGCAGCCTTGGCAACGGCAACCACCTCATTCAAGGTCTCGTTGTTCAGTCTCAACTCCAACTCCGGTTCATGGTCCCCCACATAGTACTTTGCGCTCAGGATCTGGCCACCAGCAGTCTGCTTCACATGCATCTGCCGGCAAAGTTCTTCCAGCAAAGTGGCCTGGCAAAGCAGAGAAATCATTGTCAAAGGACAAGAGGACAGGTAACCTCTAGTGCAAAACACCGTCCCGTGCCATTTAGACACAAGTCTCGACTGGAACTGACTGACTCAATCTACTACTGCTTTCTTGCCCAGCGGCAGCCTGGCGAGGAGCAGTGTATGGCTGAAACAGCTGCTTCAAGCCAGATGCCAGGCCACCATTGCCCTGGCGCATGTAAGCCTGCACATCCTTGATGCACAGCTCGACATGGGACTCCAGATCGAGCACCCTCAAGCTGCTGCGCTGGGACTGCACGTTGAGCTTCCGCAAGAATGACAGAAGATCTGCAGCCACGGCCAGCACCAACCAAACCTTCACGGTCCGCACATCTGCCTTGATGTGTCTCGCCCAGGCTGCTTGGTTTTGATCCCTGGAGTCCTCGGCTGGGGACGTGCTGTGGATGACAGTCATTTTCATTTGAAGGGGTAGGGTTTTGCAGGGTTTGTAGGGTTTCTCGGTCTTCTTGGGTTTCTTGGGTTTCTTGGGGTTTGCAGGGTTTCGGAATAACATTGGGTACTTGGGCATGCAGGGTTAGGCATAACGAGAGTTCCCGGTTGGAGGCTTCCCTTTTCTGCCTGACCCCGGGGGTAACGGGGTCTACAGCCCCAGACTGCACACGCCCCAGGCCAAACCTAGTAGTAGTTGTAGTAGTAGTAGTAGTAGTAGTAGTAGTAGTAGTAGTAGTAGTAGTAGTAGTAGTAGTAGTAGTAGTAGAGTAGTAGTACAACCAGTACTGATGCCAGTCAGCTTTGAAGGGGCTTCCCAACACTCCCCCGAAACCCTTGACACTAGGATTAGGACTCTTACTTACTACAATACCGGGACTTGTCAGGGCAGGGATGACATTGCTGGCAAGCATCGCAAAGCCGGGTGACATAGGAAACTATCGCCTTGAAAGATCGCACCAGCACCTTTGCGGGAACGGCATGCGAGACGAAGCGCTGTGGAGCGAAATGAAGCTGACCTCCTTGGCTTGCATCCTCCTGTCAGACATGTACTGCGGTCACGTACGAAGTGTGCATGAGGCAGCTGACTCACAAGATCGGACGTGCAATGTGTCCTGCATCAAGGAAGCCAAAGCCGACAACTCAGCTTTTGCTGCCGTGCTCTGGGATACATGGGAACATATTCGGCGCAGCATCTGCATGATCCCTCCGACGTACTCCTGCTCGTCGAACTTTTTGCAAGTCAAATCAACTCGATGGGCGCTGCACCTCAATGCACTTTACCAGGGTTCTCTTGCTGCTTTGTTCATTGTCTCCGTACATTGGTACACTACTTACAAAACTGAGTTGTTCAGAAGACTCTCTACTACTTAGACAAGAGCTAAATTAAATTAAATTGCTGCCCTGGGTCCAACACACCAGCAGGTTCTCCTCGGAAAACTGTCGCTTCTCTTGCAGCAGCGAGTGCGCTAGATTTCCAGTGGGCCCACGAATCGGAGCAGAAATTGGAGTGCTGCCTTTACGCACTCCGTTCACACTGGCACCATCCGCAGTGAATCCGACCAGGCGCTCCATCACATCTTGCTTTGTCAAGCCCTGGCCCGCCTCAGACTTTGTCGTGAGGGACAGGAGCACCTGTCCATGTTGACAAGTCCAGGCCACAAAGCGACATAGTTACTTAAAAAAACATGTTAGACCAACACATGCGCTGCAACATTACGCGCCTGCTGACAAAGAACGTCATGGGTTTTACTGGACAGGTGCCGCATCTGCCAAAAAGACGATGTCGGGCAACAGGACTCATCCAGGAAATGCACTCTGATGGCAAAGTAGCCAGTGCCAGAAACACCCTCGTCCACGTTCACACTCAACACAGGAGATGCCTGCACTTGCTGGAGCAGGATGTCGAAGCTGCGATTTGCAGTGCAGCGACAAATCTCACTGAAAAACCGCCGGCCGTTGTGACCGTCTGGCAGATTTGCCTCAACCTGGTCAAAGTCGCCACTTTACTCATAAAATTATTGGTCGTTTTGTTTCGCAGATCAAGCTAAATAGGACCATGGACAAATTACCCGCAGCCCAGCTAACTAATCCGCTGGCCTCATAGCATGCCTTCGCCATTGCTTGGTATTCGTAACCAGTCAGCCCCTGCCGCAGAGCACAGTATGCGAAATGAATGGCGTTCTCCTGCTTTGTTTTGCGGCAGAGACTGGCACAAACCAACTTCGGCCAAAATGGAAAAGGAACGCATAGCGAGGAATGGGCATGGCAACATGAACAAAAGTGCTTTCACCCCACAAGCTCCTCCTGCACAGAGATGGAGATTTGCCTCTGAATGCGGATTTTGCCACCGGCATCGACAATGCCCTTCCGCATGAACGCCAATGCTTTGGAATGGTCCGATGTGGCTTTGTGCACATGTCCGTGCACCTTGGCAACTTGGAGCTGGGCTTGATATCAAGACTTTACTGTCTGAACTCACAGACACGCAGACACGCTGCCTAGGCACAGCGTCCCTTGCCTGTACGGTTTTCTCCGCCACTCGAAGCTCAAAGCGTCCGAAGGCCTGGCGGCCATGCAAGGCATGACCTGGGTCTCCGTCTACGTTACGTTATGATAAAGCCATCCAAGCTGGACGAATTAGTTTCCAAAACCTGTTTCCGAATTCCAGAAGAAGCATCCGCTGGAAGCATAGGCTTGGCAGAGACTGCATCCCACCAGCTCCGTGCCATCGCTATCGATCTTGTACCGCAGCCATGTCTCGGACTTGCCGGTTGTTGGGCAGTTGTACTGAGCGAGGCGTCTCATCTCCTTAACCTTCCTCAGTGGCGATGCACAATGCTGCACAAAAAAAATTAATTACACACACCTTCGGGGAGAATACCGAAGGAACAACCGAAACCCGAAGCAGTAGTAGTAGCGAACATTGTTTACTCTGACTCAGAACGAGATGCTTGGTGCAGATGCACTCGTGGCGGCAGCAGCATTTGCAAAACGACTCGTCCTCTGCCGGGTCATCCGATATGGGTGCGGATGAGTCTGATTTCCCGCCCAGCGAAGGCCGCAGCCGATACCGCGAGGAGTGCGGCGTTGTCCTCTGCGGCTCCTCGGGCTCTGACACTTCGCATTGGACAGCCGCCTCTTTTGTGTCCGGCACGGCCACTGCATCGAGGTCCTCGGGCTCTGGCGCTTCGCATTGGACGGCCGCCTCTTTTCTGTCTGGCACGGCCACAACGGCCACAGCATCGGGCAGTTTCAGTGTCTCTTTCACCAAGTTTCTCAGCTTCGGGCAGCATGTTACGAGCTCCAGGTCAACGAAAACCGCCAGCCGCACAGCATGAGACCACCGTGTTCCTGAGGTATCCAAGCCTCTGTCGGTGAGCTGCTTCCGCAGGTCACATGCACTAAGCCGCATGATGTCGTTCAAGCTGATCTCGGCCATGGTTCTTAATTATGAATTTGACAACACTGGAAGCGCTAGGAAGTTGCAGAGGCCAACACTCTGTCTAGTCTGAGATTCGCCTAGTAGCTGGTAGAGTGGAGTGTCTGGGGAGTTTGGCTTGGTATGTCGAAATTTTACACTTTGCTTCTGACCTGTTTTTTTTTTGTTTCCGGCATCCGGGTTTACAGTCTTGCGGGACTTACCAAGCGAGGTCGGGGTTTACAGTCTTCCGGGACTCAGCAGGCGAGGTCGGTTTCAGGCGAGCTCCCAGCTTGGTGGCTTGGCACTTCCATGAGAATTGTCGGTTTGTGCTACTTCTCTGTGATGTCGCTGGGATCTGAGCCGAAAAGACGAAAGCCTCGGAGATTCATTACCCAATTCCCAAAACAACCAATCAAAGTTTCAGGGCTTAGGGATTAGGGTTTAAATTAAGGAGCCTGCGACCCTACAACAATTCTCAGATCCGCTGGTGGAAGAATACATGAATGTCAGATGACTGTAGCGGCACCCTCTACAAATGTGCTAGGACCGTTAATTGAAGGACAAGGATTACTTCGCAGCAGCAACCTCCAGTTTAAGAGTTTCTTTTACTTTTGGCTGTTACGCCGTTGGAATTTTGGAATGGCTTGAAGCTTCCGCATTTTTGGTCGAAGATCTAAGGCCGAGGTTTGGGCTTTGGCCTATGACGACCCTATACATTGCCACACAGTAGCCCGATACAGCCGTAACGCACCTCGTAGCAACCCAACAAGAACGCTACAAAGGGATGCATTTCCAGTTGAGATCTACTAAATAACTATAGTACTACCCCAAACTATCCCAAACCTTCAATTGCACACAACCCAGCAGGTCCTGCTTGGAAGCTGGATGCCAGCCAGCGCGAGCCGGGGGCGGCCAGTCACAGTCGCCTGCATGCGGACCAGAGGGTGTCGGTGGTCAGGGTTTTAGGGTTCAGGTAACCGTATCGTTCGGACTCCTGAAATCTGAAAGGTTTAGGATGTCAGGAGTTGGACTCTGTATCGACGTCGGGCTAAGTGATCTCGATTGCTGTCTCTGAGAACAAATTAATTTAATATTATTTGCTGCCAGTGTCTTTACAGTCGTTTTTCAGATCAACCCCCTGATTTGTGAAAACTCCTAACTCGAGCAAACAGCAACACCCGCCAGGACGAAACCGTGTGCGCCTTACTTCTGGATCATGTAGGGCCCGTACTAGTTACAATAGGGTTTGGGGGCATGTTCACCCCAGTAAATACACGTTATTATTGAAGTATGATAGCAGTTCCAATGATTCGGACCCCTACATTATACAGACGGGCTTGGGTCTAAGGACTAGGATTGAGGGGCCTCCCGAGTTTCGGGGTTTAGGGTTCATGGGGCTTAGAGTTTGGGGTTGATAACCTTGCGGCTTGCAGGATGACTTGTAAGTGCTCGGAGCCCAATGTGCAGAGTGTACTATTTGAAATCAGAGCAATAGTAACCTACTTTATTTATTTATAACAGCCGTACATACCCAGCGTCCCAGGCTCAGCAGTCATGAACTTTTTTTTCCATTCCTGCCAGAGCTCTTAGCTGTCCTCTGGCAGCTCTGGATCCTCAGAGCTGAAGTCTTCGTCCGCCACCAGGGTCTCGTAACGAGAAAGGAGAGCACTGGCGGCGATCTGCAGGGATATACACTTCTCTATACTACCCTTAGAACCATAACAAAAATATTATTTTGAATAATCTCTTGGGTTTTAGATGAACAAAAATACAAAATAATTCCTAAGGAGACCATAGTTCTTTTCCAAGAAACCACAACGCCTAAATCCCGAAGCCCTGCACTTTACCCCAGCAGCCTCCGAGGAAGGAGAAAGGGGAGCAGCAGCACTGCTGCTGCTGGCGCTCTCCTGCCGATCCTGCAGGGATGCACACTTTTCCTTGAAACCACTACCCCTAAATCCCTAAGCCCTGCACTTTACCCCAGAACCTCCGAGCAACGAGACAGGAGAGCAGCAGCTTTGGTGCCGATCCGCTGACGATCCTGCAGGGATACACACTTTTCCAAGAAACCACAACCCCTAAATCCCTAAGCCCTGCACGCTTCTGCAGGGGTTGGTTTTGGGTTTAAGGTTAGGGGTTCCTTCCAGCCTAATTCAAGGCCACAACCCTAACCCCCAGAACCCCCGAACCCTTCATTATAAAGCCAAGCCTCCGTCTGTGGCTTCTGGCTCTCTTTCGCATCCAGGAGCTGCAGCTGCTTTTGCCGATCCTGCAGGGGTATACACTTTTCCTTTAAACCACAAGCCCTAAATATCCCTAAGCCCTGCTTTTTATCCCGCCAGCCTCTGACCTTGTCTTCTGCTTTTTCGCCGCAGGATCTGGCTCCTGCAGGGGTTGGTGGGGTTCGTTCCAGCCTAATTCAAGGGCACAACCCCAACCCCCAGAACCCCCGAAGCCCTCATTATAAAGCCAAGCCTCCGTCTGTGGCCTCTGGCTTTTTTTCGCACCCGGGAGCTGCAGCTGCTTTTGCGGATCCTGCAGGGGCTTACACTTTTCCTTTAAACCACAAGCCCTAAATATCCCTAAGCCCTGCTTTTTATCCCGCCAGCCTCGGACCTCGTTTTCTGCTTTCTCGCCGCACGATCTGCCTCCTGCAGGGGTTGGTTTAGGGTCTAAGGTTAGGGGTTCGTTCCAGCCTAATTCAAGGCCACAACCCTAACCCCCAGAACCCCCGAACCCCTCATTATAAAGCCAAGCCTCGGTCTGTGGCCTCTGGCTTTTTTTCGCATCCGGGAGCTGCAGCTGCTTTTGCGGATCCTGCAGGGGTATACACTTTTTCTTTAAAGCACAAGCCCTAAATATCCCTAAGCCCCGCTTTTTATCCCGCCAGCCTCTGACCTCGTTTTCTTCTTTTTCGCCGCACGATCTGGCTCCTGCAGGGGTTGGTTTAGGGTTTAAGGTTAGGGGTTCGTTCCAGCCTAATTCAAGGGCACAACCCCAACCCCCAGAACCCCCGAAGCCCTCATTATAAAGCCAAGCCTCCGTCTGTGGCCTCTGGCTTTTTTTCGCACCCGGGAGCTGCAGCTGCTTTTGCTGATCCTGCAGGGATCGTTTTGACCCTCCACAGCCTATACACTATTCCAAGAAAGACCAACCCCTAAATGCAGGCTCTGCATCCTGCAGGGCTTGGCCTAGGGTTTAAGGTTTGGGGTTCGTTGCTAAAGGCTCAAACCCAACTCCCAGAACCCCCGAACCGTGCCTCGGCCTCCACCGCCTGGAGCTGCAACGGAAATCCACAGCCAGCAGGCGGATCAGCATCGGCGCCTGCCTCCAATGAGCAACTAGACTATGCATCCAGCCCGGGCCCCAAAGCCTGGCTGGAACTTTAAGATTTTACTCAGTGCCTGAGGGGAGTCGAAGGGGCCCAGCATCCCAGGCAATTCCGGAACCGCCGGCGGTGGAGGCGGCGGAGGCGGCGGAGGCGGCGGAGGCGGCCGCACTGCCAATTTTGGCGGAGGCGGCCGCGGTGGCGGCGGAGGCGGCCGCCCCGGCCACTTGGGTGTCAGCCCAAGATTCATGAGCGGCGCCCTATGGGTTGGCTCCTATTGGTTTTCGTACTAGAACCTATGTTTCCACCATCTCGTCATGATTGACCCTAGCCTCTATTCGGAGCCTAGAGGTCCCTTCTTTTGCCCGAAGGACAGCTGGAGCCAGAATCATCCACAATGAAGTAAAACCCTGAAGGCCAGAAGCTAGGCAAAGCCCGAAATGACAATTTCATCCGCTTTCGGATTGTTGGGTTTAGTTATCAGAGTCACAGGGTTATGAGGGTGAGGGTCTTATACGAGAGTTTGGTGTCTAATGCAGGCCTACACCAGAAGTCTTGTAGGGGGTGACATGTTGCAAAGTTCAAGCATGTTGAAAAGTTCAAGGGGATGTGCAGACGATTAAACATGCATGCTTGGATACATACAAAGGCACATGACATGACAGTAAAACCGGCTATAGTGCAAGCTGCCTCAAACCCCAAACCCGTCCCCCAACCATTCCAGTGGCCCAATCTGAAGTCGCAGGACCCTGAAATCCCAGGCCTGCAGGCTAAGCTTGGGGCTTTGGAGTCACGGCTTCTGGGAGTTTGGACTTCAGCACACGACATCCCAGGAAGGAGCCTCGAGCTGAAGTTCGTCCCAGCGGGCGGCAATGCAGGCTCGAGACCACCTGGGAGGGCAAGGTTGCAGAAATTTGGATGATCATTTCAGTTCAGGATTGTGAAGGCTTAACGAGGCAAAGCGGTGCTTACGGTTTAGCTCTGGTCAAACCCAGCTCTAGGCAGCAGACCATCCTAAGTTACTAAGTTTCTCGCTTCCAGACTCACATGAACCTATGCTTCCACCATCTCGTCATGATTGACCCTAGCCTCTATTCGGAGCCTAGAGGACCCTTCTTTTGCCTGAAGGACAGCTGGAGCCAGAATCATCCACAATGAAGTAAAACCTTGAAGCCCAGAAGCTAGCCAAAGCCCGAAATGACAATTTCATCGGCTTTCGGATTGTTGAGTTTAGTTATCAGAGTCACAGGGTTATGAGGGTGAGGGTCTTATACGAGAGTTTGGTGTCTAATGCAGGCCTACACCACAAGTGTTGTAGGGGGTGACATGTTGCAAAGTTCAGGCATGTTGCAAAGTTCAAGGGGATGTGCAGACGATTAAACATGCATGCTTGGATACATTCAAAGGCACATGTCATGACAATAAAACCGGCTATAGTGCAAGCTGCCTAAAACCCCAAACCCGTCCCCCAACCATTCCAGTGGCCCAATCTGAAGTCGCAGGACCCTGAAATCCCAGGCCTGCAGGCTAAGCTTGGGGCTTTTCAGTCACGGCTTCTGGGAGTTTGGACTTCAGCACACGACATGCCAGGAAGGAGCCTCGAGATGAAGTTCGTCCCAGCGGGCGGCAACGCAGGCTCGAGACCACCTGGGAGGGCAAGGTTGCAGAAATTTGGACGATCATTTCAGTTCAGGATTGTGAAGGCTTAACGAGGCAAAGCGGTGCTTACGGTTTAGCTCTGGTCAAACCCAGCTCTATGCAGCAGACCATCCTAAGTTACTAAGTTTCTCGCTTCCAGACTCACATGGATGCCGGAAGCAACGTGGCACAGTAGAGAGGCAACTTCAGCAGGGAAAAGCCAGATCTGCGAATGGGAGAAAGCAAACCCAGCTCTGGGCTGCAGGCCGTGGCAAGGGCAGGGTTCTAACCTGCCACAGGAGAGAGGCAATGTGAGCAGCGGATCAGCAAATCTGCGAATGCAAGACGCAGGAGCCAGGGCCTTCTTTCTTGGCTCGGCATCGTGAGTCGGAATGCCGGGTGGCAGAGCTCTGCGAATGCAAGCCATGCAGTCTCTGGAATAACTGCCATGCCTGATGAAAACTGAGTATGTACTAGGACGGTGGGTTGCAGTGCTGCGCTCGTACAACCCTTATCTCATTACTCTAGTAGGTACTCAATGAAGTCTCTTCGTTTCGCATGGCAAGGCAAACCTGGCCGGCTCTGGTCCGGACTCGAAGGCCCTGGTCAGGAGTCGAATCACTTACGTGGCAAAACGAGTCCACGGTCGACGCCTCCTTCTGGACTCGACCCTGACAGTGCTCAGTAGAGTATATTCGAAGTTGGAAGCTTTCATTCCTCACCGGAGGCGTCGGTCGTCTGGGACTCAACAGCACTGGCCAGAGGCCAATCTACCCATCGACTCAAGTTCTGGAACGAGAGTTCTTCTTGCAGCTGTGGTACTCGCAGGTCTGGACTCGAAGGCCCTGGTCTGGAGTCGAAGCACTTACGTGGCAAAACGAGTCCACGGTCGACGCCTCCTTCTGGACTCGACCCTGACAGTGCTCAGTAGACTATATTCGAAGCCTTCATTCCTCACCGGAGGCGTCGGTCGTCTGGGACTCAACAGCACTGGCCAGAGGCACATCTACCCCTCGACTCAAGTTCTGGAAAGACAGTTCTTCTTGCAGCTGTGGTTCTCGCAGGATAATGCAAGCTGCTAGGCTGCGGTAGGTATGCCGTATGACTACGAAGTCTGAACAGGCAGAGTGGGAAAGCGAACAAAGCCTCCAAAAAAATGCTGCACTGTAAACGATCATTCTTGTCTAGTGCAATGGATATTACATCGCTAGATTTAAAGTATGGTCTTACACAGGACACACGCAGAGCCGGACTTAAGGAACGCTGCATAATGCCCGACATGTGCCTAGTAATTGTGCCTATGCCCAAAGGCTTCTTTCTACAAAGTCTCATTGAAGCATGAATCGACCATGTAGCTAGCATCCTTTTAGGACTCTCCTCCCAGAACTTTGTTAAAACTGATTTGCCGGATTGTCACGGCGATCAGGCCTTTCAGAAGCAGGCATTCCTTGTCCTCTGCTTCTTCGAAAAAAGGCCGGAGCTCGACTTCGTTCGTCAAAGTCGTCAAGACATCCCAGGCTTCGGCGTGATCCTGGGGACGCCAGGAAAATTGATGGCCGGCTGCCTGAGTTCGCTTCATTTCAAGACAGCAAGCGACGTCTGTAGATCTGCCTACACTGAAGTCCCGTTCGCTCCCACGCATCAAGTCAAGTGACCTTGGCCTTCTTGTCCAGCTTGAAATTGACGACCGCCTTGTCATTCTTGAAGCTGAAAGTGCCTTGGCGTACTTCTGAAGCCGTTGGAAAAGTTAAACTTTGAGCCTCCTTAACTTACTTATTACGGTGCATACAGAAACCCAAAAAAGTTAAAGTCCTAAGATCCAACCAGAAGAACAGCCAGGTGCAGTTGGGCACGGTCGTGATGTTCCTGTTCCTAGTCAGGAAGGCGCCCAGCTTCTCCAAGACGATGCCTTCTGACTTTGTCTTCACAGCCACTTTCTGGGAAGCGTTGTAGTGGACCGGCAGCGGAGGCTCCTCCCAAACAGAGTGGATTCAAGTGGTAGTTGTAGTACTAGTAGTAGTAGTAGTAGTAGTAGTAGTAGTAGTAGTAGTAGTAGCAGTAGTAGTAGTAGTAGTAATAGTAGTAGTAGGATCAGTGGGAGTACTCGTAGGAGTACTAGGGAGTAATGGTGGTAGTCGTATTACAGGCCAGTAGGTGTCATATGTTTCCCCGAAATTGACTGAGGCATCCTCAATCACCACAGTGCGTCTTGCTGCTTAGGCTTCGGATGCTCATGGCCTGAAATAATCATGATTGCTCCATGATCTCCAGCACAGGTGCAACAATTAGTCTTGAAAATTCTAGATGCGGAAATCACAAATTCAGACACACGCTTGCCCGGCCCCCAACTCCCCCAAGTCCTTCTGGAGGTCCATCTCGAATTTCCCGGTCGGCAGCATGATGATTGTCTCCTGCCCATGCCAAGGCAGCGTGGACGGCATGCATACTTCACACTACAATATTCATGGCTTCCTTCTGACCCTAGTACGGCAATGCGCCGCTCCTTCTTCAAGGTCTTCCGCTTCAACTTGGCCGGGGCCAAAACCATGATCTTTTTTTCTTTCTCGTGAAAACGGAGCGCACACTCCTCCGTTTTGCAGACTGTTTTCCAAGTCATGTCTTCATCGTCGCTTGCCTTTTCCTCCGGCGAACCTTTCACAGGGCTGACTGGGCAAGAGTGCTAATGCCAGAGTTCAGAACCATCATCTACTTCCCAAGTGCAATTCGCCTTCACAGTCAGTAGGAACCTCAGCTTCCATGTCTTCATCCTGCTCCTCCTCGGGTTCCTCCTCCGGCAAGGAGCAAACATGTGCACAGACAGAACATGGACATGTAGAATGACGAGGTTTGAAGAAAAACTTACT
>CAJNDT010006112.1:57342-164842 GCA_905221615.1 Symbiodinium sp. CCMP2592
CTTTTTTTCGCACCCGGGAGCTGCAGCTGCTTTTGCTGATCCTGCAGGGATCGTTTTGACCCTCCACAGCCTATACACTATTCCAAGAAAGACCAACCCCTAAATGCAGGCTCTGCATCCTGCAGGGCTTGGCCTAGGGTTTAAGGTTTGGGGTTCGTTGCTAAAGGCTCAAACCCAACTCCCAGAACCCCCGAACCGTGCCTCGGCCTCCACCGCCTGGAGCTGCAACGGAAATCCACAGCCAGCAGGCGGATCAGCATCGGCGCCTGCCTCCAATGAGCAACTAGACTATGCATCCAGCCCGGGCCCCAAAGCCTGGCTGGAACTTTAAGATTTTACTCAGTGCCTGAGGGGAGTCGAAGGGGCCCAGCATCCCAGGCAATTCCGGAACCGCCGGCGGTGGAGGCGGCGGAGGCGGCGGAGGCGGCGGAGGCGGCCGCACTGCCAATTTTGGCGGAGGCGGCCGCGGTGGCGGCGGAGGCGGCCGCCCCGGCCACTTGGGTGTCAGCCCAAGATTCATGAGCGGCGCCCTATGGGTTGGCTCCTATTGGTTTTCGTACTAGAACCTATGTTTCCACCATCTCGTCATGATTGACCCTAGCCTCTATTCGGAGCCTAGAGGTCCCTTCTTTTGCCCGAAGGACAGCTGGAGCCAGAATCATCCACAATGAAGTAAAACCCTGAAGGCCAGAAGCTAGGCAAAGCCCGAAATGACAATTTCATCCGCTTTCGGATTGTTGGGTTTAGTTATCAGAGTCACAGGGTTATGAGGGTGAGGGTCTTATACGAGAGTTTGGTGTCTAATGCAGGCCTACACCAGAAGTCTTGTAGGGGGTGACATGTTGCAAAGTTCAAGCATGTTGAAAAGTTCAAGGGGATGTGCAGACGATTAAACATGCATGCTTGGATACATACAAAGGCACATGACATGACAGTAAAACCGGCTATAGTGCAAGCTGCCTCAAACCCCAAACCCGTCCCCCAACCATTCCAGTGGCCCAATCTGAAGTCGCAGGACCCTGAAATCCCAGGCCTGCAGGCTAAGCTTGGGGCTTTGGAGTCACGGCTTCTGGGAGTTTGGACTTCAGCACACGACATCCCAGGAAGGAGCCTCGAGCTGAAGTTCGTCCCAGCGGGCGGCAATGCAGGCTCGAGACCACCTGGGAGGGCAAGGTTGCAGAAATTTGGATGATCATTTCAGTTCAGGATTGTGAAGGCTTAACGAGGCAAAGCGGTGCTTACGGTTTAGCTCTGGTCAAACCCAGCTCTAGGCAGCAGACCATCCTAAGTTACTAAGTTTCTCGCTTCCAGACTCACATGAACCTATGCTTCCACCATCTCGTCATGATTGACCCTAGCCTCTATTCGGAGCCTAGAGGACCCTTCTTTTGCCTGAAGGACAGCTGGAGCCAGAATCATCCACAATGAAGTAAAACCTTGAAGCCCAGAAGCTAGCCAAAGCCCGAAATGACAATTTCATCGGCTTTCGGATTGTTGAGTTTAGTTATCAGAGTCACAGGGTTATGAGGGTGAGGGTCTTATACGAGAGTTTGGTGTCTAATGCAGGCCTACACCACAAGTGTTGTAGGGGGTGACATGTTGCAAAGTTCAGGCATGTTGCAAAGTTCAAGGGGATGTGCAGACGATTAAACATGCATGCTTGGATACATTCAAAGGCACATGTCATGACAATAAAACCGGCTATAGTGCAAGCTGCCTAAAACCCCAAACCCGTCCCCCAACCATTCCAGTGGCCCAATCTGAAGTCGCAGGACCCTGAAATCCCAGGCCTGCAGGCTAAGCTTGGGGCTTTTCAGTCACGGCTTCTGGGAGTTTGGACTTCAGCACACGACATGCCAGGAAGGAGCCTCGAGATGAAGTTCGTCCCAGCGGGCGGCAACGCAGGCTCGAGACCACCTGGGAGGGCAAGGTTGCAGAAATTTGGACGATCATTTCAGTTCAGGATTGTGAAGGCTTAACGAGGCAAAGCGGTGCTTACGGTTTAGCTCTGGTCAAACCCAGCTCTATGCAGCAGACCATCCTAAGTTACTAAGTTTCTCGCTTCCAGACTCACATGGATGCCGGAAGCAACGTGGCACAGTAGAGAGGCAACTTCAGCAGGGAAAAGCCAGATCTGCGAATGGGAGAAAGCAAACCCAGCTCTGGGCTGCAGGCCGTGGCAAGGGCAGGGTTCTAACCTGCCACAGGAGAGAGGCAATGTGAGCAGCGGATCAGCAAATCTGCGAATGCAAGACGCAGGAGCCAGGGTCTTCTTTCTTGGCTCGGCATCGTGAGTCGGAATGCCGGGTGGCAGAGCTCTGCGAATGCAAGCCATGCAGTCTCTGGAATGCCTGCCATGCCTGATGAAAACTGAGTATGTACTAGGACGGTGGGTTGCAGTGCTGCGCTCGTACAACCCTTATCTCATTACTCTAGTAGGTACTCAATGAAGTCTCTTCGTTTCGCATGGCAAGGCAAACCTGGCCGGCTCTGGTCCGGACTCGAAGGCCCTGGTCAGGAGTCGAATCACTTACGTGGCAAAACGAGTCCACGGTCGACGCCTCCTTCTGGACTCGACCCTGACAGTGCTCAGTAGAGTATATTCGAAGTTGGAAGCTTTCATTCCTCACCGGAGGCGTCGGTCGTCTGGGACTCAACAGCACTGGCCAGAGGCCAATCTACCCATCGACTCAAGTTCTGGAACGAGAGTTCTTCTTGCAGCTGTGGTACTCGCAGGTCTGGACTCGAAGGCCCTGGTCTGGAGTCGAAGCACTTACGTGGCAAAACGAGTCCACGGTCGACGCCTCCTTCTGGACTCGACCCTGACAGTGCTCAGTAGACTATATTCGAAGCCTTCATTCCTCACCGGAGGCGTCGGTCGTCTGGGACTCAACAGCACTGGCCAGAGGCACATCTACCCCTCGACTCAAGTTCTGGAAAGACAGTTCTTCTTGCAGCTGTGGTTCTCGCAGGATAATGCAAGCTGCTAGGCTGCGGTAGGTATGCCGTATGACTACGAAGTCTGAACAGGCAGAGTGGGAAAGCGAACAAAGCCTCCAAAAAAATGCTGCACTGTAAACGATCATTCTTGTCTAGTGCAATGGATATTACATCGCTAGATTTAAAGTATGGTCTTACACAGGACACACGCAGAGCCGGACTTAAGGAACGCTGCATAATGCCCGACATGTGCCTAGTAATTGTGCCTATGCCCAAAGGCTTCTTTCTACAAAGTCTCATTGAAGCATGAATCGACCATGTAGCTAGCATCCTTTTAGGACTCTCCTCCCAGAACTTTGTTAAAACTGATTTGCCGGATTGTCACGGCGATCAGGCCTTTCAGAAGCAGGCATTCCTTGTCCTCTGCTTCTTCGAAAAAAGGCCGGAGCTCGACTTCGTTCGTCAAAGTCGTCAAGACATCCCAGGCTTCGGCGTGATCCTGGGGACGCCAGGAAAATTGATGGCCGGCTGCCTGAGTTCGCTTCATTTCAAGACAGCAAGCGACGTCTGTAGATCTGCCTACACTGAAGTCCCGTTCGCTCCCACGCATCAAGTCAAGTGACCTTGGCCTTCTTGTCCAGCTTGAAATTGACGACCGCCTTGTCATTCTTGAAGCTGAAAGTGCCTTGGCGTACTTCTGAAGCCGTTGGAAAAGTTAAACTTTGAGCCTCCTTAACTTACTTATTACGGTGCATACAGAAACCCAAAAAAGTTAAAGTCCTAAGATCCAACCAGAAGAACAGCCAGGTGCAGTTGGGCACGGTCGTGATGTTCCTGTTCCTAGTCAGGAAGGCGCCCAGCTTCTCCAAGACGATGCCTTCTGACTTTGTCTTCACAGCCACTTTCTGGGAAGCGTTGTAGTGGACCGGCAGCGGAGGCTCCTCCCAAACAGAGTGGATTCAAGTGGTAGTTGTAGTACTAGTAGTAGTAGTAGTAGTAGTAGTAGTAGTAGTAGTAGTAGTAGTAGTAGTAGTAGTAGTAATAGTAGTAGTAGGATCAGTGGGAGTACTCGTAGGAGTACTAGGGAGTAATGGTGGTAGTCGTATTACAGGCTAGTAGGTGTCATATGTTTCCCCGAAATTGACTGAGGCATCCTCAATCACCACAGTGCGTCTTGCTGCTTAGGCTTCGGATGCTCATGGCCTGAAATAATCATGATTGCTCCATGATCTCCAGCACAGGTGCAACAATTAGTCTTGAAAATTCTAGATGCGGAAATCACAAATTCAGACACACGCTTGCCCGGCCCCCAACTCCCCCAAGTCCTTCTGGAGGTCCATCTCGAATTTCCCGGTCGGCAGCATGATGATTGTCTCCTGCCCATGCCAAGGCAGCGTGGACGGCATGCATACTTCACACTACAATATTCATGGCTTCCTTCTGACCCTAGTACGGCAATGCGCCGCTCCTTCTTCAAGGTCTTCCGCTTCAACTTGGCCGGGGCCAAAACCATGATCTTTTTTTCCTTCTCGTGAAAACGGAGCGCACACTCCTCCGTTTTGCAGACTGTTTTCCAAGTCATGTCTTCATCGTCGCTTGCCATTTCCTCCGGCGAACCTTTCACAGGGCTGACTGGGCAAGAGTGCTAATGCCAGAGTTCAGAACCATCATCTACTTCCCAAGTGCAATTCGCCTTCACAGTCAGCAGGAACCTCAGCTTCCATGTCTTCATCCTGCTCCTCCTCGGGTTCCTCCTCCGGCAAGGAGCAAACATGTGCACAGACAGAACATGGACATGTAGAATGACGAGGTTTGAAGAAAAACTTACTTATCGAGCACGCCTACCATCCCCTAAGTCCTGCGCCATTTTTCCTGCATCTTCTTCCTGAGGATCGTGCTGCTCGTACTTGATAGCCCGCAATGGCTCAGGAACTTCATCGCCTTCAGGAACTGCATCCCATTCAGGAACGGCATCCCATTGAGGATCTGGATCCCGTTCGTCTTCATGGGTCGATTTCCGCCTTTTTTTGGTCGGCGGCTCAGGAACCAGACGCCCTTCGCGGCCTTCAGGGGCCGATTTCGCCTGAGGACCCGAGGCTGCCCCCTGCCCTTTGCTCGGCGGCTCAGGAACCAGACGCCCTTCGCGGTCTTCAGGGCCCGATTTCGCCGGAGGTTTCGAGGCGCCCCCCGGCGCTTTGCCGCCGAACAACTGGTCCAGCGGCTGCTGGTCGTCGTCCTGTCAAAGGGTGTCAGTGAGACTAAAAGTAGTGTGGCAGAAACCTCGGAAGAAATTATCCCTGTAGTGTAGGGGCCTGAATAGCTAAGCATGGTGTTTCGCAGGGTCCCGTAGTCTGCTCTTCGGCTTTTGTATACGCCAAGTCCTTACTCACCTAGTCGAATCTTTCACACCATGCTTTAACTGACTTTCTGTTGCATTCGGGTTCAAGAGTATGCAATTCTAGGTCCTTTAGGGCTTCGGGTCCCATTGCGACCGTAACCCTAAAGCCACTGAGTTGCCCGAAACATTTGATTGGAACCCTAAGAAAGCCAAAACCCGAAACCCTAAAGAAATTCTAAAGCACTAGGTGTCCTTCGCGGGCGACTTTTGAAGTGGGGCACCTTTCGGCTTCGGCACGGTGGTCTTAGCTGCGGTGGAGCATAGGACGCAGGACAGCTCCCCAGACAGCGGCTCGAAGTCCTCCTCCGCAACGAATTCCACTCCTCTGCAATGTTCAGAAACCCTCAAAATTTTTTTTTTTAGCCCAACTTCTTATTATGGTCACATGGCAACAGAAGGCCAAGAGTCTCGGGGGGCCAACCGAGCTCACCGTCCATTTCGCGCACAGCATGTACAGTCTCGGGAACATGCCGGCACTGCGCTTGGATGCCATATCCTGCATGTGGCACAAAGAAACACGACTAAGCCCAACATAAACCCTTGTTAAACCCTCAACCCCTGAACCCTAAACCTTAACTAGTCCCCTGAACCTTCTTTGAAAGCGTCGGGGCCTCGTCCCAGGCCAAGACGCTCCCGTCGAACATGTGCACGTACGACACGAGGTCCCGTGCCGTCAAGGGGGCATTGTACTTGGCCTAGGCGTCCCAGAGAAAGCACCATGAAGCGACATCTTAAATGTACGGCTGAGAAAGCACAAACCGAACCTATCCATGCGTAAGCCTTTAGGGCTTGCTGGGATTGCTTGATCAGAGATTGAACCGGATCTTCAAAACTAAACCCCCGACCCCTAAATCTAAACTCTCAAGCAGCACCCACCGCAGAAGCTTCCCCTACATAGTAGTTTTGGTAATCACTCAGGCCCCCATGTTAATGGAATCATCCTGGCTTTACGATCTGCATCAAAACAGCAACTTACTTATTTCTCAAACCCTTGTCCGTCAACAGGAATGGCTCCGATTCCCATGAAATGGCAAGTCATCTTTGCACCGACAGCCGAGGTGCTGCAACCCTGTCGCGGGCATTGGTGGTCACAGCCACCTTCAAAGCCCCAAACTCTCCTGGGGAGCCTTCTCCTCGCTGCCACGAGAGGTCCTCGACCTGAGTTGGCAATGGTCACCATGTGAAACTTACTGCAGCCGCTTTAAGGCTTTTGAATTCTTCAAAGTTTATGACCGCATCCCCAATCGGACGAGTCGCTGCGAAAACCGTTTCGCCCTTGACAAACTTCCTTGTCGGCAGCAGTCCCTTGCATTTGGGAAAGACATAGGACTGCTGCAGAAGCACCTAGGCTGGCAGCAAGTGGGATTTTGACAAACTGGAATGGAAGACATGAAGTATGTGCGGAACCGAGGCACGTCATGCTTCTTCAAGGACTCTGCAAGGAAGCAATAGTTCGGCAGCTGCAAGGAGTCCTTCTTCTTCGAGGAGGTGCCGGGCCACACCTAATTCATTGTTGGGATAGGATTCATAATGTAGATTATTTTTATTCCTTCTAGGGTTTAAGTACCAACAAAGATGTAAAATGTTACCCAACTATGACAAAGACACGGATGCCACAGAGAAGGGGCTTTCCAGGCCACAAACGCTGCGAGTTCGCAGTGGCTCCATCCAGCACGTGGCAGCAGATTTTAGGCACTCCAAGTTCTTTTCGCGAAAATGGCTGAGTTCGTGGCCCCAATCCTGCATCGTGTCCTGGATCTTCTTCTCAGCCTTGCACATGAGACGAGGCATCGCAGACCGCGCACTTGCAGAAAACGGAACAAGGCAGCACGCATCTTACACGAGAAGGCAGAAATAATTCTTCGAGCCTCCAAGGCTTGCGCCGGCATCTCGAAGGCCTTCTCAGTCTTCTCACGACTGAGGTGCTCCTCGGCCACCTCTTCTGCCACCTGCCCGAAGCATCTGAAAGCAGAACAGGTTGAGCATTCACGCAGGCTCAATGTGACAAAATTCAGAACGCTATTGTGCCTTCTGGAACCAAGCCATCTTGGCCGGTGACCAGGTCCTGAGCAGCCCCAGCCACCTCACAGACCGGCTTCCTGCAGCCTCAGTATCACTCAAAAGTGTGTAAGGGCGAAAAAAAAATGAAAAGGCTAAAGGTCCGCCCGAGAAGCCCGAATCAGCTCTGGCTTCGGATCCATCTCCAGCAGGGTCATCTCCATGTCCGGCTGGAAGATGTCGAAACAAACCAGCGTGCTGACAACGACGTTCGGCTCAGTCCTTGTCCATGGTTGGGATAGGATTAAAAATGCACATTTTTATTCCTTATTGGTTTTAAGTACCCAAAAAAATGTACAATGTTACCCAACTATGCTACAGATTCGTCGGCCACAGCAGATGGCCGTTCGCCCCTCTCGCCGGTGTGGCCGTCTCCACCGTGATGTCCTCAGCTGGACTCTAGTTAAACTTATATATAAGACAAACTCTGTCAGTCACACAGCCATGAATGCAGAAGAGTTGCGACCACGAGAGTTCTGTAGGCCTTGCTGTCCCCGACCCGCCGTGCCAAGCATGGAACTCCATCCAGTTTGGCACCCACCACGACGACGCTCATGACCTTCCAGGACCCGTCGCCGATGGCCTCGTTGAGGCGCACACCAAACCGCCGCCACGGAAGCCCCTGCCAATTGATTAACATCGAGCGAAACAGATGAAAACCCAAACCACAAACAACCGTGTTTGCCTGGATAACTGGCCGGCCTGCGCCACACACTTCGATGACAAGTCGTGGTCCATTTCGAAGGAGGCCGGGTCGAGCGGGAGGAAGACGAAGAGCACGCTGTCCAGGCACTTGCCGAGCTGCTCCAAAGCCCATGTAATCTGCTCAGCCTGAGATGAGAGACACCATCTCGTATAATCTGGCTTTCCAGAAAAGAAACTCGCAGAGAAAAGCTAGGAATCAACTTGCAAGCTAGCGTCATGGTCGCTCGGAGCTGAGGTCAGGCAGTTCATGACCAAGCATGTGCTTTGACTGTGGATCCGTCGCGCCCAGTCCTCCGGCATCTGGTGCCATCTGCAGCACTCCCACAAGCGAGACACCTGCTCCACATCGGCATGCCCGCGATCCATCGCCTCCAAGACGCAACGCTTGGCTTCTTGCCTCAGTTGGTTAATCCCTTCCCCTATTATAAATTTGATGACGCGCTGGAGAGATTTATCCCGTCTTGGATGCTTTCGTGTAAGTGTTTCTACCCTTCAAACCTACAAGGCTTCTGTGGGTCTTAGGAGGTATGGAAAACTACGAACCGCCATCATGTGTGATTAGCCCCTGAAAAAGGATGCTTCCGATGAGAGTGTTCCTTGAACTATGAATGCTCAATTCCCCTGCTTAAGGGTAACCGGAAGCCCTGATGCCTGAAGCTTGAAGCCTCAAGCCCGAAGCCCTGAAGCGATAAGTCTAAATGCCCGAAGCATCGACACGTACATGCGAGATGCGCCAGGGCTTGGATCTGCTGCAAGGGCCCCAAGAGCACTGCGTTGGCATGGCTCTTGAAAGTGTCGATCCAGGCGTCGGGATTCTGGCTGGATTCGACCAGGGCCAGCTGCTTTGTCCTGGGAGAGCTCGGGTCATTTCATCCGTTGGTCTAGCTTGCTTGGCTTTCAAAAATACCACTCTTGGCTTCCTGGCCTCAGCCCCACAAAAACAAATACTAAACCGGGTCCAGGGTCTTCTCCCTCGCCTCTTCCTGGGCCAAGCGCAGCTTCTCGGCGTCTGCTCTCGCCTGGCGCAAGGAGAGCACATGACCTTAGTTGCCAAGTTCAATTGTTCCGGAGAGATTGAAGTGTATAAACTCAACAATCAAGTGACCCAGCTCGGGGCTCTCCTTCAGCTTGGCGGTGTCAAAGCAGCCCGCCAGGAAGGCTTTCAGAAGATGCGATTTCCTGAGTTGTCCTTGAAGCCCTTTGAAAATATTTACTATGATGGTTCTCTACAAAGTTTTCAGGGAAATTAAAAACGATCCCAAAAGACAACCCAGTTTCTCATCTTCACTCAAACTGTGCAAGGAGCTTGCTTCAGACAACTCCTTCTCGTACCGCACAGCAGCTGTTCGCCAACATTCTCGCACCGACGTCGCAATGCTGCTGGCAAGGCCCTGTACCAGGGCACCGCTGTCGCGGCTGGCGTCACCGCCCTTGGCTGCTGAATCAAGGCCTAGCACCAATGGGCTACTGCTATTATGTTACTAAGATGCCAGATCCCTGAGTCTGTAAAGCCTTAAATTAAAGCTCTAAACCACTAACCCCTAAACCCCTGAACCCCAAGCGCTTACACCCTGAAGCAGAACATTTTCATGCCGTCTGTAAAAGGCAGGCAACCAAATGAACGCCAAGCAACTTGCCGAAGCTTGTCCCGCAACAGACCGGAGAGACCTTGCAGAAACCGCTGCATAAACAAGGTCTGCTCCCCGGCGGACAACCACTCCGGCTCTGCTCCAGTGCCTCGCGAGAGGCGGCTAGCTTATTGGACGCTCTATTTGTTCAACGAAAGGCTGGAGTCCTCACCTGAACACGAGGTGTAACATAACACGTTCTTTTCTGTATAGCTGGCCTGCGGCGGCCGCACGAAGTCGATGAACAGGAGCCATCATGATTTTCAAGTTCGACCGCCACCAAGACAACGGAATCACATCTCCGCTGTTGCAGAACTCGTCCTGGCATAGTATTACATTATGAAATTTCCTCGTTAGTTACTACTGCTACTAGTACAAGTAGAAGTGCTAGTGCTTCTACTTGAACTAGTAGTAGTAGTAGTAGTAGTAGTAGTAGTAGTAGTAGTAGTAGTAGTAGTAGTACTACTCGTAATAGTACTAGTACTCGTAGTAGTAGTAATAGTAGTAGTAGTAGTAGTATCCTGCCAGTCGGTGATCGTCTGCAGGGTGCTTTGTGCCACCCTTTCGTGCAAAGTTTGCAGCCTCCTGAAGTCGAAATGCCTCTCTGCCAGGCTGAGGGAGTGTTGACGAGTTTTCTCTTTGAATTCCTGCCAAGGCTGATCCATGTACATGCTCACAGAAGGAACCCTGCAAATCAGAGACCCTGGGACTCCTCGAAGTCCATACTCTGCTGCTTCAAAAGCAACAGAGTCTGTGCCCACGAAAACCTTGGTGTACTTCTGACCCTCTCGGATAAGTTAAACTTAAAGCTTCCTGAGGTTCATGTAGAAACTAAAAAAGTTAAAGGCCTAACTTCCAACCAGAAGAACACCAAGAAACTTCGTGGTGCCCTGCAAGCTCCGGACACAGGCCATCATGCCGGTAAGCATCGCATCCTTGTCGTTGTCAAACGTCACTACCTGGCCTGGGATGCAGGCCAATCTGGCAAACCTCGGGCCACTCAGTCGATATCGCAAGTTCGGACAAGAAAGACAATTTTTTTCCAACTCTCAAACGGCCCAGTCACCATTCCGGTGCCTCCTGCAAAGGCTTCTCGAAGAAGAAGCGGCCGAGGGCATGCAGGGATGCCATCCGCTGGTGCCCTCTGGCGTAGACCATTCCGAAGGGTCCTGAAGGATTTCCACTTTCGAGAATTGTTAGACTAGAAGATTTGCAAATTCCTCTGTCCTGCAGCTTCTGCAGACGGGAGGTGCACCTCCACGGGTGGGCCTATCCATTGTTTCTCCATCAGGAAGGCTTCCGAGTGCTTCCTTATTTGGGATGTCATGCATGTCAACGACAAGATCAAGTTAACTTACTAGCCTCACCTTCGTATGTACTTGCTGTCCAGGGTCAGAAGGGTTGCCGTGCTGACATGTCGCCAACCCGCCTCTGGCCCCGGCTTCCAGGTCATGTCCCTGAGAGGAACCCTGCCGTTCCTGGCTTGACTTCTGAACTTAGTACTTATGGTTCTGAAAATAGTAGGGTAACCGATTTAGTTCAAGTCCTAGTAACAAACAGCCAACCGGCACAACGCCAAGATTCCCAGGCGGAACGCTTTGCTTGGCAGCCTGCTCGCCAAGCCAGGTGGCATAAGCAGGGGCTGCTGGGAAAACCGCTATGTCCGTCCTTGGCGTACTTCTGAACCCCTCCCAAAAGTCAAACTTTTAGCCTCCTGATTATTGTACTTCATGTGGAAACCCAAAATTTTAAAGTATAAAGAGCCAACCAGAAGAACACCAAGCTTCTGCAGCAGCCACTCCCGGAACGCCGCGCAGTCCTCGCCGGCCGCGCATGCGCCGGGCGTCTCCACCTCCATCATCCCGTCCATCACTGCGAAGGTCTACCAGGATTACTTTCGCAGCATCTAGTTCATCATTGGGGTATGACTTACCTGTCTCAGGGCAGTCTAAACCCAGGTCACGTACTTTGGGAGACCTGACAACTTCAACTTCTAATTGTGCAGGAGTGACATTTGTGAAACTAGATACAGTCGGCATGGAAATCTTCTGCTTCAGGATTTAAGCGCTTGGGGTTCAGGGGTTTAGGGGTTCCGGGTTTAAAGCTTCAAGGCTTTACAGACTCAGGGATCTGGCGTCTTAGTAACATAATAGTAGTAGCCTCCTGGTGCTATGCCTTGATTCAGCACCCAAGGGCGGTGACTCCAGCCCCGACTGGTGGATGCAAGATTCCAGCTTGTGGACTATGACCTAACCAACTCCTGTGTCTGCATTACTGTGTCACGCAAGAATGACCTAGGCCAAGGAAGCAGCCAGCGGCGGCGGGGACACAGGCTGCGCTGCTTAAGCCCACTGGTCTTAAGCAGTGCAGGCTGTTCGTAAGCAGTGCGGCGTGGTTTGCGCTGCTTAAGAACGCCACGCGCTGCTTAAGACCAGTGGGCTTAAGCAGTGCGCTCCATCCGGGACAACTATCAGAAGCAAGAGGGCAGATGCGAGAACTCAGGACCGGCGTGGATTTCTTAGGGCCAGTGAACCCGGGTAATGCACTGTATTAAGGACAGCACTCAAAGGCAACAGGCCAAATGTGAGGGCCAGGCGCTGCTTAGGATCAGTGGGCTTAAGCAGTACAGTCGTTCTAGTCCCAGGACTAGAACCACACTCCAAGGTCAACAACTGCCAAAACTGTTCACTCTCAGCCTACACCCACATACCGTTCGTATCCTATATATCAAAGCCCCGAACTAATGAAGAGAAATACTAAGCCTGGTTCGGAAATTCCAGGTCCCTATGCCAGTATTCCCAACCCCCTTCAAAAACCAAACAAGCCTCTCGAACGTTCCTTGACCAAAACTCTCAACCACCGAACACGTCTGACCTGCAACAATTCCAGTACCACGTGACTGCGTGAAGTTTTTTTTTTTGCCCTCGCATGAAATATCCATCCGCAAGGCCAGCATGTCACCTGGCGAACATTGGACCAGACGACAGCGAAGGAAACAATAGGGACGACATGGCCTTGGCTTCTGCACCGGACAGCAGTCTGCCGATCGCGTGAGATATCTATCCGCCAGGCCAGCCTGTCACCTGGCGAACATTGCACTAGACGACGGCGAAGGAAACAATAGGGACGACATGGCCTTAGCTTCTGCACCGGACAGCTGTCTGCGCAGATTCTGTCAGACCTCCACCGCGAGGAAAGCATTTCACCTGCCATACGTTACAGGAAGGCATAAAGACAAGGAAACAACACAGACAAGATGGCCTGAGCCTCCGCACCGGATCAAAGTACTCGCTCAGCTCTTTCTCGGTCCTCGGACAGTGCAAAAAAGTTACGACTGCTGATTTCGCAAGGAGAAAGAGGAGACGCCAACTTACACACGGAAACCAAGAGGACAGGGCCTTTTTGCTTTCTCCCAGCCATCCGGAATCCAGAGGTTGTAGCCATCATCCATCACGTTCCCATACTTCACGCTTCTCATAGCGACGCATTGGCTGTCCGCTGTGTTCATGTGGCACACCTCCTGCGAACAAGAAGGTGTATCACTACGACTCGGCAATAAACAAAAATGTTCCGCGGCGGTCCTCCTCGGGATCCTCAGTGTCCGGCCAGTACATTATCGGGCGCAACCAATTCGGCGTTTGGGTCGCCACGTCGACTGTGCACTTTCTCGGTCGTTTTGGCCAGTTGCTTCTGCCGCTGCTGCCGGATCTCGACTTGGACGCGCTAGGCGTCCCGTCAGCCCCCGCCGGTCTGCTGGCAGAAGACGTCCTCGCAGATGACTTCTTTTTCATAGCCTTCTGCTTTGCCTTCTGCTTTGCCTTCTGCGTCGGCTTCTGCTCCGGCTTCTGCTTGGCGGTCTTGGCAGCTGCTCTACGTTCTTCCCGCGGCATGGCAGCCTGGATCAAAAGCTGCTTCGCAGCCTATGCAGCTGCTCTACGTTCTACCCGCGGCATGGCAGCCTTGATCAAAAACTGCGGTCCCAGCTTCTGTTCCCGCCACGTCAAGGCAGTATGTGCGACAAACGGACAAGCAGAAGACAAACTGTGACTCTGCATCCGGAGACCACGCGAATGAATTCCTCCAGACTTTTTGGCCCCGATGCCACTTGCCCCTGGAACTTCTCTTTCTTACGTCGCCTTTTCGGGCGAGACTATGGGTCCCGACTCACATCATATTACTCGGTCAAAAACGGGGCCAGGACAATCAGCTGGCTGCTGCTGGCAACATGATTTGCCAAGCCTGCCCACGGGCCAATCCCAGACCAGGTCAAAGTCTTACTCCTCCTCCGCACCAGTGGTAGTAGCGGCAGGAGCAGCCTCAGCACAGCCAGCAATCACCCTGGAGGTGGAAAAACTTCGCCGAAGATCCCTGGTAATATCCTCCTATGACAAAACACAGAAAAAGCGGCCGACTTCAGCCGCCAAACTGCTGCAGCATCAGGTGCTCGCATCACCGTCACATCAGTCTCCTGCCAGCACGACAAGGGCAAGGGCCACAAAGTTTTAAGAAGCAACATGAATCCTCCAGCTGGCAGAAAAGCTCATCCAGACGGATGGGCTTGAAGCGGTGGTGTTCCAGGCTGCCCTGGATGGTGAACAAAATTTCGTCCAAGTCCTGATGTTCTTTCACGGAATCATTGCTAAAGGTTCTCGCTGAGTGATGGGCCTGCTCCAACAAATCTCGAGCTCGCTGGTCCAGCAAAGCCGGGAGCCCCAGGAACGTCAAGCCGGGATGGCGATCGAATCGGAGCTTCATAACCTCGCAGACCTCAAATCACGCACTGATGTCACTCCAACAAAGAACCCTGATCTCCGCTGGAGCAATGTGGACAAGCGGCAGTGAAGCAGTAGGTTCCGGTAATCAGAACACCCTTCCTATATTCGCCCAGCGGATTGTCTTGCCTTGCCAGGCTCCTCTCCTTGAACCTCAGATGATGATGCCCGCTCAATGGTCAGCGGTGCTAAAATCTAAGAGACTTAACTTCCAGGCGAGTCGCACGGGGCCCATCCGTGCCCCGATGTGGTTCACACAGCATAGAAAATAACGATCGCTTCCCAGCAACATTGTTGGCGCCCTCGGAAGATGCAGTGACTGGGCAGTGAATGACAAGCAAAACCGCTGCTTGCATTAAATAAAATCAGGATCCCTACACATGCAACTTTAATACATAAACCGAGAGGCTGATACATGCATCCAAAAGATCTCATCAAAATCAGCTTCTTACTCAGCTGCAAGCGAGCCACGGTCTCCTGCAGGACAGAAGACAAGGGTGGAAAGTGGAAACTCCCATCCCCGCCTGAAGCTCCTCAACCCCCTTCTGCTTGAGGAAGGCAGCGGCGAGCTCATTCGGGATGTGGATGACGGACCGTACGTCGGCATAGTCCAGCAGCAGCAGCATTTTGCAAACGAACTCCTCAAGCCAAGTGAGCTGAACCACTGCATGCAGCTCGTATCTCCACTTCATATCAAGGACCTGGGTAAGAAGACAAGCCACGGCCACAACGGGCACACTGCTCTTCGTGCCAGGCCCATGAAACGGCCTAAGCGAGAATCGGCATTCCAGTGTCAATGGATACAAGGCATCAAAAACCGGTTTTCATCTGAGCGACATAGCGTAGCATGTGCACCCCGGGAGAAGCCGGCTACACAGTTGGAAACCTCAGAAACTGTAGCAGCACCAACAAGTCACTCATGCAAACCATTGCTTGTCAGATAGAAGCGATCGAGGGGCACAAGCATTGTCCATCACGATTCGTGATGGATTCGGCTGCATTCCGGCCGTCGAGGTTGGCAGCACGAATCCCTTCCTCGGTACCAGAACGATTGGACGAGAACCGCATCGCCCAGGCCACGACAGACGAAACCTAATTAAGCCAAGTCGCGGATTTCAGAACCTTCGAAAGGAAGCCTGGACCCAACTCCAGAAATTCCACGAAGCGCTCATCCCAGCCGCCACCGCCGTCCGGGGTGTGATAGTGGCCATCCAAAATCCAGGGACAGATCTCGACGAAAAAGTCCTTCAAAGACTCGTCCATGGCTCTCGGCATCTTAAGTATCTGAACGAAGTGTTCCTGTCGTACCGTCTTCGATTACTGTCGCAGCATCTACTTCATCAGTGGGGTATGACTAATCTGTCTCAAGACAGTCTAAACCCAGCTGACGTTCCCTTTTGCCGGGTGAACAATCCGACTCTTTCGGATTGTTCACGTCTCAATACAGGAAGAGCCGACATCCAAGGGTCAAGAAGCATTGTCGCTATGAACGCTCGGCTGCCAGAAGCCAGTTATCCCTTTGGTAACTTTTCTGACACCTCTAGCTGAGTAATATTCTCATCTAAAGGATGGATAGGCCATGTTGTCACCGTCTCTATGCCTGCTGACAATCATCACATGTCTGGATCCTGAGCCAGACAACTGAGCAAGCACGCACCAGAGGCTTCGGTAGGGCTATAGGGTTTAATTCAACTCTGTCTGAAGCCCAAACCCTGAAGCCGAAAGCCTGGCTTGCATTGTTCAGGAATCCTTCTGTCTCATCTCTATGGAGCACACTCTAAACGCCCAATTTAAAACCCTTGCAACCTTTGCAGCTCGAATACTACTCGGTTTTCAGAAAGCCAGAAACTTCCTCAATACGCCCCACTGCCTCACCCGACTTCAACCCTGAACTGGAATAGGAGCCTGGACCCCTAAGAAGAAAAACCTGCCAGCAGTCTCCGCATGTCAATTTCCACGTGGGCTTTCTAACAATTAGAACAATCCTAGCCATAGCCGTCACCCCCTCTGATCTGCACGCAGGTGGCTTTGCCTGGCCGCAGCTGCTAGCCGAAGTGCTCCGAGGCAAGCCACACCTGCGGGTTTCAAGGTCTTGGTTTTGGGGTTCAGGGCTGACGTGTTTTCGGCATCGACTATTCCATTGCGAACTACTTCAGTGGTTTAAAGCTTTGCCCATGATCCGTCTTGTGCCTCTGTAGACATGGCGGCTCAATCTCTGCCGAGATGAAACCCCACTTTAACTTAAACAATGGTGTAAGAAAGAACCTGCGATCTCGTCTAAGACCTGCCCATTGCATGGCACCTTTTTTTTCTGCTCAACTCACAGTCAGAGCTCCTCCGACCAACTCTCCGCAGATTCATCAGACTCCTCCAAGTCCAGGACCAACGCTTCATATCGACATTTCAGGTGTACGGCATCGATCTCGTCCTGGGGTTTATGACTCTCTAGGATTCGTTGTTCAGGCAAAGGCTTCTAGCTCTCGAGGTTTAAAGCCCTGATTGTCCTTGTCGTACTGCTCAGCGTCGTCGCCATCACCGGTCGTCGTGACATTGGCAGCAGTCCTTGTGGCGTCATGGATCTTCTTGGGCAACTCCTGCAGGGTTATTGAAAATCCCCTACATCTTGCCAAAGACAGGCCAACTAACCCCTACTAGATCTAGCTAACCCATCTGTGGCGTGCCGGAGCAATTTTCTACTTTTGGCTTAACCCTTAAAGCCCTGAGCCCTGGCCTTAATCCCTCCAGCCTCCTTGGACTCTGCAGGCTTCGAATCCACTTTCTGCTTTTTGGCCTCCGGCTCCTGCAGGATTTTTTTTTTTACAACACAGCCAATACATGCACCCTAAAGGCGAATACCCTAACCCGCAGAACCCCTGAATCGCAACCCCTCAAGCCCGAAAGCCTCTACACCTGTAACTGCTCCAATGCGCCAGCCTGGGCATTGGTGGAATCACGCGGATCCCTCGCGGCTTCCTGCACGGAGCAACTGAACTATGCACCCAGCCCTAAACCGCGGGACCCAAACCCTGGAACCATAAAATTTCACAGGGCCTCAGCTGGCTTGAAGCGGCCCAGCAGCGCCGGCGGCGGTGCCGGGGGCGGTCGCTTGCTTGTAAGATAGCGATTCGGATGCATGGCGCAGCTGCCGTCTTGGCCAGAAAGCGCCGGCGGCGGTGCCGGGGGCCGTCGCTTGCTTACAACATAGCGATTCGGATGCATGGCGCAGCTGCCGTCTTGGCCAGAATCCTAAAAAATGAAGTAAAACCCTGAAGCCCAGAAGCTAGCCAAAGCCCCAAGTGACAATAAAATCAGGCTTAGCGACTAGTCCGCCCAAGTCAGCATAGACTGGAAAAACCGGAATTATTTCCTGGAGGACCAACACCTGGAGCCAGAATAAGTCGAAGACATGGCTTCGGAAGGTTCTAGAAACCACAACCCCCCAATTGAGCACGAAAACGCTCCACTCTAGTAGCCAGGACCCGATGTGAAAATATAACCGGCTTTGGGACTGCTAGAAGCTTATAAACCTAAACCCATCCACTGACCATTCCAGTGGCCCACTCGCCACTTCCAAATCGCGGTACCGAAAACCAAATCCCAGGCCTGCAGGGTGGCCGAAGAAACAGCAGGCCAGGGCCGACGAGCATTCCTGTTGCAAGGGCCCAAGGGGTTATTAAGTCTTAAGCTTCGGGCTTGGGTATCAGGGCTCCTAGGCAGCTCTATGTTTCAGATTCAAGATTCCAGCTCACGACATCCTTTTAAAGTTTGCAGGCCTGGGGTTTAATTTCCCCGGGTTGAAGGGTTCAGGCTTTGGTTTTTTCAAACTTTATTGTTTCGCAGTGCAAAGACTTGTCTGTGATGTAGGTGGGTTTCTATTTGTCGATGGACCGAACAAGGCCCGTGATGCTTTCCTTGGCTTGACGTGCTCATGGAGCGAGCTCTTGGATTCGACTGAAATTGGAGCCCAAAGTTCTAATTTTGTCGAGAGGCTGCTTCTGTCAGAGGTCTGGGTCAGGGAAAGACGCAACGTCTCTAGGCACTGGTTCCTAAGTTCACGGGAATGGAATTGAGTATATAGCGAGGGTGAAGCTCTCGCTGGGTTGCCTGTCGCACAAGCTCTTTCATCCAGGCTGCGCGCTTGCTACATGGCATCGCGTTTCTTCCGCAATTCAGGAAGCAAACCTTTGGAAAGCTTCATGGTAAATTAATTCCGTACCACAATTGGGTATAAAGCCCCCGTGAAAATCTCTGGACTTTTAAATCTCTGTCTTTTCACATTCGAAGTCCTCCACCGGCCTGTCCAACCATGCCACCGCATCCCGGTCGAAAAAGTCCATGCATTTGGGGGCGTAGTTTATGATGTCATGCAGACTGCCCAAGTACACCTGGTACTGATCCTTCCACTCAGCAATCTGCCAAGCCGCGAACTGGCATCGGAGGTCTCTCGGCATTCGCGACGGATCGAGGGTCAGGTAGACAAGAACTTCGGCCATTTCGTGACGCAGGCTCGCGCTGAGCCGCTCATGGCCATCCCAGTTCGGAGCCACCATCTCCAGAAACAGTGCGTAGTTGCCACCGCCCACCGCCAACGCTGACCCAAGTGACGCCATGCCTCGGTCATGCCAATCTCGCTTATGCAGACGTGACAGGCCTTCGTGCCACTCCAAAACGAGTTCCATGAATCTCTGCGCATCTCCGTCGTGTATCAGGCTCTCGTGCACCGGCAAGAGGTCATTCCGTGCACGTACAAAGATTTCTGGAGCCATGCTTGGGAGACAAGACTTGCAGTGGCGAAACTGATGGATGATCTCGGACTGTGCCTTCCACTGGCTGGGCCTCCATTCAGAGCTGTAGCGAAGTGTGTTGCAACGCGTGCACAGCATGAAGGGCAAAAAAAAATGGAAAGCAGGGCCAGGCACTCGAGCACAAAATTGCAATCCTATGCACCACAGAAGAGCTGATTCGTAGAGAGTGAGACATGAGAATCGACTCGTCCTACGCAACCTGCGCAAGTGGTAAAACGTGCTAACCGCAGGGGCACGGGGCCCGAAGGAACCATATTCCATCTGGGGTGTGGTATGTATACATCAGTCTGGCCTCCTCCCTGCTAGAGTGCAAACCACAAATGAATGCTTATTCCGGCAAACCCCAAATCCTGAGACCCCTAACCCTAGCTGCCCTGGCTAGCAACCACAAATTATTTAGCGTCGAAAACACATAAGCCCTCAACCCCAAGACCGAAACTCTGAAAGCCAAAGGTGTGCCTGGTCTCGGAGAACTTCGGGTGGCAGCCGCGGCAAGCCGAGGCAGCCTGCATGCAAATGACAGGGTGTCCGGGGTTTTTGGTTTAATAAACCACAGGCGTGCTTAGGGCCTAGGGTTTGGTATAAAGGTTTCGGGATAATTTCTCGCTGGTTTTCGTAGCAGGTGTTTCGGGGGCTCGGGTGGATTCGGGGGTTTCGGGGCTTTATGTGCAAACCATACATGAATGCTTATTCAGGCAAACCCCAAATCCTGAGACCCCTAACCCTAGCTGCCCTAGGTAGAAACCACAAATTATTTCAAGTAGCATTGCCTAAAAACGGAACCTGGGCCCCGGAATATAAAGACCAAACCCCTAAACCCCAAGCCCCAAAGTGCCGGCATCTTTTCTCAGCCTGCAATCAAGCTCTGCTCACCATTTGCGAGCCCTCCATCGTTGAAGTCGCTGCCTAACGTCGCTACGCTCGTCTGTGGGCCTAAACGTCACCTCCTGAAGGCTGTCAGAAAGGTGTCCAGGCTGGTGGCCCGCATCGTTTCGCCTTTTGAGCAGCAAGAGAACCCTTTTTGTCGTGGCTTGAGTTCCAATTGCGGACTTCGAGGCAAAATTCTTATAATAAGCCACCAGGAAAGTTTGTAAAGTGTGTACTATACACTCCAAGTCGCCATCCTCGCAGCTTCCAACCAAGCAAGAGCCTTCCTGGTCTGGAGATCGACCAAGCCCTTCCATGCCCTTTTTCTCCAAATCTTTGCTCGTTTGGCCTTGGCTGACATCTGAACCCCTCCCACAAGTTAAATTGCCTAGTTCATGGTTGGGAGAATATGAAACATGTACATTTGTCTTGTTTATTGGGATTATGTGCCCATGAAAACGTAAAATGTTACCCAACAACTATGACCAAGATACCAGGCCACAGAAAAGCCAGCCCTCGTCTGCCCGAGGCTTGCAGTCAGGTAACCGAGAGCGGTGCACATGAAGACGTAGACATTCGCAACATCCGCCTGAAGCTTGCTTGCCATTTCTGCCGGCTCGTTCTCGTCGTGCCAGGCTATGTCCGGCTCGTTGTCGTCGTACCAGGCTATGTCCCGGGACAGGAATGCCTCCAAGAAGCGACGGTGCCAGCAGTGTGCCTGTTTGGCAACAGCCCAGGCGAGACAAGTTTAACTCTTAGCCTATGGATCATATACTAACCCAAACTAACCTGAAAAACGCCAAGTCACAAACGTGCGACGGGACATCCTTCTCAACAGAAACAAAAGTGCAGCAGCATGGCGGGAGGGCAGAGAGGGCCGAGAGGCCCGAGAGGGCAGATGCTCGAGAGGTCCTCGAGCCGGCAGACGGCTGCGAGGCAAAGCATGTTGCCTGCTATTTTTATGGACACCGGACCATGGGGAAAATCAGATTCTTTTGTTTCTGTGGTTTTCAGGGGTCGGGTAAAACGAGGGCGCTTACAGCAACGAAGCGGGGGGGGGAGAGTAGGATGTGACGCGAGAGGCACAACACCTCTGATCCCGATAGACTTAAATTAAACCACTGAACTCAGCGATGGAATATAGCGACTAGCTAGCTGTCGAAAACACATAAGCCCTCAACCCCAAAACCAAAACCCCGAAACCCAAAGGTGTGCCTGGTCTCGAAGATCTTCGGCTGGCAGCCGCGGCAAGCCGAGGCAGCCTGCATTCAACTGAGAGGGTGTCCGGGGTTATAATTTCTTTTTTACCAGAGGCGTGCTTTGGGCCTTGGGTTTGGTATAAAGGTTTCGGGAAAGTTTCTCGCTGGTTTTCCTAGCAGGTGTTTCGGGGGCTCGGGTGGATTCGGGGGTTTCGGGGCTTTATGTGCAAACCATAAATGAATGCTTATTCCGGCAAACCCCAAATCCTGAGACCCCTAACCCTAGCTGCCCTGGCTAGCAACCACAAAGTATTTAGAGCAGCATTGCCAAAAAACGAAACCTGGGCCCCGGAACATGAACACCAAACCCCTAAACCCCAAGCCCCAAAGTGCCGGCATCTTTTCTCTGCCTGCACTCAAGCTCTGCTCAGTCGTCTGCGAGCCCTCGATCGTTGAACTCCCTGCCAAACGTCCGTCTCCGCAGGCTGCTGGGTAGTCTGTAGGCCCAAACGTTTGTCTCCGCAGGCTGCTGGGTAGTCTCGGGGCCTAAACGTCACCTCGTGAAGCCTGCGAGAAAGTGGTCCAGAGCGCCTGCGTCGTTTAGCCGCTTCAGGAATCGGAGCACCCGATCGTGTTTGGTCAGTGGCTTGCGAAGTCTGGGGGCTTGGCTGCTCATCGTGGCCTGAGTTGAAATTCCGGACTTCGAGGCAAAATTGTGAGAATCTTTATACACAACGTGTATAAAGTAAATTGTGTACTATCCACTCCAAGTCGCCATCCGAGCAGCTGCCAGATAAGCGTGAGCCCTCTTCATCTGGAGATTGCCCAAGGCCTTCCATGCCCGTCTTGTCCAAATCTTCGCTCGTTTGGCCTTGGCTGACTTCTGAACCCCTCCCACAAGTTAAACTCTTAGCCTATGGATCATAAACTAAGCCAAACTAACCAGAGAAATGCCAAGTCACATACATACGACGGTACATCATTCTCAACAGAAAAAAGTGCAGCGCCATGGCGGGAGAGCAAATAGAGCCGAGGGGGCGGAGATGGCAGATGCTCGAGAGATTCTCGAGCCGGCAGACGTCTGCGGAGGAAAACATGTCTGCTGCTATTTTTGAGGACACCGGACTATGGGGAAATCCGCTTCTGTTCTTTCTATGGTTTTCAGGGGTCGGGTAAAACGAGGGCGCTTACCTCAACAAGGAGTTAAGGGTTTCAGGGTTTAGGTTGTAGGTTGTAGGAGGAGTTCAAGGTTGTAGGGTCCTGGTTTTATGTGTTCATGGTTAAAGTAAAGGTTATAGGGTTGAAGCTTCTAGGGTAAGAGGTTTCAGGGTGCTTTAGCTTTCAACCGACAAGAGGTTGGGTGTCTTGAAGTCCTGATCATCTTCAATGGGCAGCCTTCCTAGCAAGCCTGGAGCGAGAAGATCAGTCAGTTTGAAGCCAAGCTGTGAACACGTGGCCTATGGCCTTATCGATCCTGTCGTCGGAGAACTTTCACGTCCGAACCGTATCCATATGCATACAGACTGACCTTGACATACTTGGTTACCTACACAGACATGCCTATAGACATTCATAGACACTGCAGCACACCTACATAACCCAAACCCAAAACCGGTTATAGGGCTTAGGGCCTGGGGTTTGGGCTTCTAAATAAACCCAAAACCCTAATCCGAAAACCCTCAACCCTCAAGTCTTCTCGACCCAAGCTCCGGAGCTCGCCTTTGGCTGCTGCAGCAAAGCAATGCGCCCTGCAGCCGCAGCAGGCGGCCTGGGGTGCGGGGTGTAGTTTCAGGTACGGTATTGATGGTGATGGTGTTTCATGAGTCAGGACTGCTTACACCATTGAACCTCTCCCGAAGAAGCTTCAGGCCGAGCTTTGGGATTTTAGACTTGAGGGTGTAGTCTAAGGCATGCTTCTTTATACCACAAAAACTCTGCTGTTTCTTTGGCCACCCTGGGTCCCGCGATTTGGAAGTGGCACGTGGGCCTAGGGCTTAGGGCCTGGGGTTTGGGCTTCTCAATAAACCCCAAACCATCAGTAACAACTCGAGCAAAGCTAGCCAAAGTAGTCCGCACAATCTCAGGTAGCAGCGATTTTTCTCAGAAGCTCGGGTCGGCCTCCATCGTCTGCTGCTATTTTTGAGGACACCGGACTATGGGGAAACCCGCTTCTGTTCTTTCTATGGTTTTCAGGGGTCGGGTAAAACGAGGGCGCTTACCTCAACAAGGAGTTAAGGGTTTCAGGGTTTAGGTTGTAGGTTGTAGGAGGAGTTCAAGGTTATAGGGTCCTGGTTTTATGTGTTCATGGTTAAAGTAAAGGTTATAGGGTTGAAGCTTCTAGGGTTTGAGGTTTGAGGGTGCTTTAGCTTTCAACCGACACGAGGTTGGGTGTCTTGAAGTCATGATCATCTTCAATGGGCTGCCTTCCTAGCAAGCCTGGAGCGAGAAGATCAGTCAGTTTGAAGCCAAGCTGTGAACACGTGGCCTATGGCCTTATCGATCCTGTCGTCGGAGAACTTTCACGTCCGAACCGTATCCATATGCATACAGACTTACCTTGACATACTTGGTTACCTACACAGACATGCCTATAGACATACATAGACACTGCAGCACACCTACATGACCCAAACCCAAAACCGGTTATAGGGCTTAGGGCCTGGGGTTTGGGCTTCTAAATAAACCCAAAACCCTAATCCCAAAACCCTCAACCCTCAAGTCTTCTCGACCCAAGCTCCGGAGCTCGCCTTTGGCTGCTGCAGCAAAGCAATGCGCCCTGCAGCCGCAGCAGGCGGCCTGGGCTGCGGGGTGTAGTTTCAGGTACGGTATTGATGGTGATGGTGTTTCATCAGTCAGGACTGCTTACGGCATTAAACCTCTCCCGAAGAAGCTTCAGCCCGAGCTTTGGGATTTTAGAGTTGAGGGTGTAGTCTAAGGCATGCTTCTTTATACCACAAAAACTCTGCTGTTTCTTTGGCCACCCTGGGTCCCGCGATTTGGAAGTGGCACGTGGGCCAGGGGCTTAGGGCCTGGGGTTTGGGCTTCTCAATAAACCCAAAACCATCAGTAACAACTCGAGCAAAGCTAGCCAAAGTAGTCCGCACAATCTCAGGTAGCAGCGATTTTTCTCAGAAGCTCGGGTCGGCCTCCATCGCTTACGCAGAAATCCACTACAAGATGCCAGAGCTCCAACATGGGAAGGCCCCTGCGGGTTATCGTGGCGCAACTATTTTTGAACCATCTCGGTTGCGCTCTGGCCAGCACACAGTCGACTGGGCCGACTGAGCTTCTCAATATACCCACAACCATCACTAAGAACTCGAGCAAAGCTTGCCAAAATATAGTCCGCACAATCTCAGGTAGCAGCGATTTTACTCAGAAGCTCGGGTCAGGGATCCACTACAAGATGCCAGAGTTCCAACATGGGAAGGCCCCTGCGGGTTATCGTAGCGCAACTCTTTTGTAAACCATCTCGGTTACGCTCTGGCCATGACAGAGTCGACTGGGCCGACTGAGCTTCTCAATAAACCCAAAACCATCAGTAACAACTCGAGCAAAGCTTGCCAAATTATAGTCCACACAATCTCAGGTAGCATCGATTTTGCTCAGAAGCTCGGGTCGGCCCCCATCGGTTGTACAGGGATCCACTACAAGATGCCAGAGCTCCAACATGGGTAGGCCCCTGCGGGTTATCGTGGCGCAACTATTTTGTAAACCATCTCGGTTGCGCTCTGGCCATGACAGAGTCGACTGGGCCGTCGGAGCTTCTGAATCAACCCAAAACCATCACTAACAACTCGAGCAAAGCTTGCCAAAGTCCGCACAATATCAGGCAGCAGCGATTTTGCTCAGAAGCTCAGGTTGGCCCCCATCGGTTATGCAGGGATCCAGCACAAGATGCCAGAGCTCTAACATGGGTAGGCCCCTATGGGTTATCGTAGCTGGCAACTATTTTTTCAGCATCTCTGTTGTGCTCTGGCCATGCTGAAGTCGAGCGGGCACGACTGAGTAGACTAAGACTCGAATTGCAGAGATGTGGCGGCTAAGTAAGCAACTACTGACACGAGTCTTGCAATGACTGTGACTGTGCTTCGTACTCTACTCAGACTCAGTCGTCTGCTTTCCAGCCAGTGAGCTTCTGACTGCAGTGTGTTCTGACTGCAGTCTGTGCTTGTTGGCCCGTATCTCAGGCTTTGCAAAATGAAGAAGTGGCACTACATTGGCCTCGCCATTCCGAAAAGGTGCCCCTACTTCCCGCCGGAGGAGCGCAAGGAGTGCGCACTCGTGTACCGGGCAGTGAGGCAACCCAGAAAATCCTTGTGTACTCGGTAGTGAGGCAACCCGGAAAGTCGTGGACGGAGCCACGGTACGGCGGCCTGAGAATTTCCATGTGTACAGCCAGGAAATAACTGGGACTACAGTGTAATTAATTGTCAACAGAGGCAAGCGACGTGGACGACCAAGTCCGTCGAAGATGCCAAGTTTGCGGAAGGCCTCGTCCCGGATGAAAGGGATGTTCCGGAACTGGTGGAGCTGCCGGATGAGCCTGGAGTTCCGCGAAGGGAAGATCTAAGCTTAGTCTTACCGAGGGTTGCACCGTTATTCATAATTCTGATCGAAGCAAAGGAACTTCAACGACGAAGTCAGTCGCAGATCAAAATGACGTGCAAGAGCTCGTCCCAAAGGCAAAGGATGTGGTCGCACTGCTGGTGCTCACTGGTGATGTGATCTAGACTGCATTCTGCAATTGGACGCCCTGGGCTGAGACTGTGTCATGCACTGGTGGTGCTCACTGCTGATGTGATATAGACTGCATTCTGCAATTGGATGCCCTGGGCTGAGACTGTGTCGTCGTGTCTTGGGCATGCACAGAAGTGCTTGAGCCGAGTAGGGATCAGCAGAAATCACAACCATGCATGTCTGATGCATCGCAGCGTGACCGTGACTGTCTGAGACTGCCGCTGGCCGTGAAGAAACCAGAAGCGTAGACGTCTCATGCATCGCGGCCTGAGTGCTCAAAGTCTGATTTCAATCATCCAGGAGCAGCACAAAGCCTAAACCTTAAAAGCAAACTCCAGGCCCCAAACCCCAATCGGTTTAGGGATATGTTTGTCTTGTAGACTACTGAGTAGAATCGAGCATGCATTGCCTTAGCACGATTTTGGCTGTGCAGGTTCCTCCGGCAAATGCAAGAATCTTGAGTTCGGATGGGACTTCGTGGGATCTTGCTACACCAAAAGTTTACAGAAGGAAGCCAAACCCTAATGCACTTTATTTAATCAGGACTTAAATGATACGTCGGGTTCTCTTACGCTGGATGGGGAGCTTCAGGAGGGCATGCTGCTTTCCCTGCGGAACGGCACTGCCAGTTCCAGGGTTGAAAATGCGGAACGGCTCTGCCAGTTCCAGTGCTGCCGCTTCCTTGGGTCGGCACTTCGTCTTCCCTGCGGAACGGCTCTGCCGGTTCCAGAGACGCCTTCTTCTGTCAAGACAGTGTGAGCTCGAACGTCACCTCCGGTCTGGGTGGTGGCCTTGGCCGTTGGCAGCTGCCCAATGCTCGTGCCAAGCAACGATCGCAGCTTCCAACGTGGGAGCAGGTCCCATCCTCTCCACGGGTTGGGAGGCAGTGGAGGCAAGTGCAGCTAGTGCATGATGACTTCCGTCGGCAATGAGGCCACTGCAAATCCACGCCTAAGACAAACCCTACTACTCCTCTAGTACTCATAAATCAAATTCGGGTTGAGGAGTTCAGGGTAGCTGGGTAATGCCGTAAGCCCTAACCGCTTGGAAGTTTCGAGTTTAGCGGTTCGGGTTTAGGGTTTGGGTTGAAGCTTTCTGGTTGAGTGTAAAGCTGAAAACCTAAACCTCTGAAACCTAACTGCTTTAAGGTTTCCACTTTACTAGTTCGGGTTTGGCTTTGGGATTTAGGGTTTAGGGTTTAGCTTCGGCGCGCGCGCGCGCGGGGCACGCGCGCGCGCGCCTGCAGTTGTACAAACCCTAAAGCTCAAAGCCTAAAACCCGAACCCTCTACGCCAGGAAAACTATACTAAAATGCTTTCAGGTTTCACTTTGCTATTCGGGTTTAAGGTTTAGAGTGAAGCGAACGCGCGCGCGCGCAGGTTGACGCGCGCGCGTGTGCAATCGTATAAGCCCTAAAGCTCAAAGCCTAAACCCTAACTCTCTAGGATCTGAAACCTAATCTAACGCTTAGAGTGGACGACTTCAGGCTTGGACTTCGGGTTTAAGGTTTAGGGTTTAGGGCAGTCGTCTAAACCCGAAAGTTGAAAGCCTAAACCCGAACCCTCTAGGACCTGAAACCTCATCTAACGGTTTCACTTTGCGACTTCGGCCTTGGAGTTCGGGTTTAAGGTTTAGGGTTTTAGCGAAGGCGCGCGCGCGCGGGTTGACGCGCGCGCGCCTGCAGTCGTCTAAACCCTAACGATGAAAGCCTAAACCCTAACCCTCTAGGACCTGAAACTTCCTCTAACGGTTTCAGTTTGCGAGTTGGGGCTTGGAATTCGGGTTTAGTTTAGGGAACACGCGCGCGCGCGGGTTGACGCGCGCGCGCTTGGAGTCGTCTAAGCCCTCTAGGATCTGAAACCTGGTCTAACGGTTTCACTTAGCGAGCTCCGGGTTGGAATTCGGGTTTAAGGTTTAGGGTTCAGGGCACGCGCGCGCGCGGGTTGACGCGCGCGCGCCTGCAGTCGTGTAAACCCTAAAGCTCAAAGCCTAAACCCTAACCCTCTAGGACTTCAAGCCTAATGTAAGTGCTTTGAGGTTTTCACTGTACTATTTCCGGTTTGGAGTTCAGCTTTAGGGTTTAGGGTTTAGCGAACGCGCGCGCGCGCGGGTTCACGCGCGCGCGTGCAATCATATAAACCCCAAAGCTCAAAGCCTAAACCCTAACCCTCTAAAACCTGAAACCTGATCTTACTATTTCGGGTTTGGAATGCGGAATTGGGTTTAAGGTTTCGGCTTTAGCCCGCATAACCCCAAAGCCCAATTATTTCAAACCCCGAACTCAAAACCCGAGCCAGGCTCTAAACCCCAACCGGTCCAGGCTTTGGGTTTTACTATTAATTTTAGTTTCAACACCTAAAATCACTGAGAGCACGGCCGTGCGCGGAAGCAGTAGCCACTGCATCCAGTTCTCGCAGAGGAACCTGATGAGGAAGTAATTGCACGCCGGAAATGACCAGAGGCTAGAAACCTTCAACACCTTGTGCAACAAGTTACGGATTTACTTGGCCGACTTCCCTTGCCTGCTTTGCTCTATCGGCCACAAAAAGAAGCCCTGATGACCCTGTGCCCAAGTCTCAGTCTCAGACCCAGTCCTTATCCCCAAATAAAGGATTTACTTATGGGGCTTAAGGCTTTGGGTCTAGGGCAGGCGACTTAGTAAGTAGGTTACAAGTCCGGTTATAATTTTGGTAACTATATTTAGGGTACTTGTAACTCCACTTATAACCTGCTTACTAAATCCTCTGCCCCTCCAAGTTGGGTTTAGGGAGTTCACGGCCCAGGGGTTGGGGTTTAAGCCATACGGGTCAAGCTGTAGGCCTCCAAAGCGCTTCAGGGTTTAACTTTTACTCTTTAAGGTAATTATTGGGGTTTAGGGTTTGAAAGTACTAGGGCTTGGGCTTTAAAATTTCAGGCTTTACGGTTTCAGGCTTCAGGGTTTGAGCTTTAAGGTTTAAGGCTTTAGGGTTTGGGCATAGGGTTGAAGGGCTTAGGGTTTAAAGTTTGAGGATGTAAAGCCCAGGGTTGGGCTCTAGGGTTTAGGGGTTTTTTAGGGTTTGGGCTTTAGGGTTTAGAGAATAAGGCCCTGTTCCAAGTCACCACTTGGTAACCAAGCGCGGCACTTGACATGAGGAGAAGCCATCGCTCCAAGAACCTCGCACGGCTTTCAGAGACTAGGGGGTCAAGCAACGAAAATGTTGCCTTTAGGGTTTAGGGCCTACGGTTTGGGGCTTTAGCCTGGGCTTTGGGGTTTCGGGTTTATTTAGGCTCTAGGGTTTAGGGCCTGGGGTTTAGGGTTTGGGCTTTAGGGTTAAGGGCCTCTAGGGCCTGGGGTTTAGGGTTTTACGGCGTAAGGCCTAGAACCTAGGGATTGGGGTTTTGGAATTTAGGGCTCGAGTAACTAAGGTTTTCAAGCCAAGGGTTTGGGCTTTCGGGTTTAAGGCTTCAGGGTTTCAGCTTTACGGTTTAGTACTTGGGGTTTGGGCTTAGGGTTTGGGCTTTAGGGTTCAGGGCCTACGGTTGTTTACGGTTTGGGCTTGGGCTTTTACGGTTCAGGCAGGGCTTTAGAGTTTGGGGCTTTAGGGCTTATAGGGCCCAGTTCCAAGAGGGTTACGCTCGTGCCACCACTCTGGCTGCGCGAGCATAACCCTAAACCGGAGATTCTGCCAGACTTGTGACAATCCTGGCAGAAGCTGCGGTTTCCAATGCCACGTGATTCCTATGGTTTGTTAAGTTTATTAAGGCTATTAGGGTTTACAGCCAGGGTTTGGGCAGGGTCAGGAGTGTGGGCGGTTCAGGGCCTAGGGTTTGAGCTTTGAAATTGGGGCTTTACGGTTGAGTAGAAAAGGCCTAGAACCTAGGGATTGGGGTTTTGAGATTTAGGGCTCGAGTAACTAAGGTTTTAAAGCCAAGGGTTTGGGCTTTTGGGTTTAAGGCTTCAGGGTTTGAGCTTTAGGGTTCAGTACTTGGGGTTTGGGCATAGAGTTTGGGTTTTAGGGTGGTTACGCTCGTGCCACCACTTTGGCTGCGCGAGCATAACCCTAAACCGGAGATTCTGCCAGAATTTTGACAATCATGGCAGAAGCTGCGGTTTCCAATGCCACGTGATTGATATCGTTTGTTAAGGCTTCTAAGGTTTAGAGCCAGGGTTTGGGCAGGGTCAAGACTGTGGGCGGTTCAGGGATCAAGGCCCCCAACCCCAAACCCCTAGACCCTAGAATCCTCCTACTATAATCCCGGATCGACTCGATTCTTAAGGGTCTAGTCTAGGGTCAATGGCATGCACGACAAGTCAAGACATGCAACGGCGCGTGGCTGGGATGAGCACACTGCGCATGATGCGGATCGACACAGTCGAGTCTTCCGCTGGTGGCCCCGCATGGCTCTCCAACTCGGTCCACTCGGGCTGTGAGCTTCAGAAATTCTGTGGCAGTCAGGGGTACATCGAGAATGCGCAGCTTGCGGTCGCAGAAATGGCGGCTGCAGAACCCCCGCAGGCGCACTACGGAAGCTTGCGGCTGCAGTAGAATTGGAGCTTTGATCCAAGGGTCCTCCTCGGCGATAGCTGCCCAGGCCCTAAACCCTAACCCTAAACCTTTGCCTCTAAGAATATTCTCTTTCTAGTCTACCATAACAGCTTCGATGAAGGTACAGGGCTGATGATGAGGGTACGGCGGTGAAGCCTTCTACATAATAATCTATTCGACAAGACTTCAGTTTCCCAACAGAAAATACATGGACCTTGGAACCTCCCAAGTCCCGAAGCTCAGCATTTCGCGCTGTCACTAGCCGGGAAACCAAGCTCACCAGAACACCCCAAGCTCTAGAACCCCAAGCCAAGCACCGATACTAGCGGAGGGTGACGATGTGGGCTGGAGGGGCCTAGGACAGTGGTGTATACATGGTTTCATGAAAAGTAACTGCCCCACCAAGAAGCCAGGAACTCACCGAGAAACCCCTAAACCCTGAAAAAGGAAACACCCGGGGTCCAGGCTGCGGATCCAGGGAGGAGCCCAGCGACCTGCATTAGGTTTGAATGGCTTACATGGTGTAGGGTTTCGACTCTGTCACTGTCGCGCGAGGATGGGTAGGGAGGGTTTGGGGCTTGGGGTGCAGTCATGTTCCAAATTGCTGGGTTTCCCGTTGGCTTGGGGCTTGGAGCCTTTAGGGTTTGAAATTAAATATCCGATTTAGGGTAGGGCCTTTAAGGTCTCTTGTTGGACAATGTGAGCCAGTTGTTTAGCGGTGCCCTGAGGGAAGCCCTCAACCTTAGGTCTTTGTTCTGTAGTTCTTTTCGGAAGAAGCCAGACTGCTAACAAGGTTCAGGGGTGGCGACTTCTGAAGGATTGGAGGGTGAGCAGGTTAGAGTCTAAGAAGACGGGCTTGCGATGCATAAGTAATTACGTCATCTCCTGCGCGACCCGGAACCCCATATTCCAGTTCCAACAAACCCTAAACCCTAGCCGCAAATCCCCGCATCAGTTTTTTCCTGTCCCCGTGGCGCCGATGATGGCTCCCATCACTCACTTCTTCTTCTTGCCATCCTTCTTCTCCTTTTTCTCTTTCTCCTCCTCCTTCTCCTTCTTTTTCTTCTTCTTGGGCCCCTCCTCCTCGCTGGTGTCCATCTCCAAGAGCCTCCGTGCAGCGGCCTTCGTAGAGCTTGACGCGGCACTCTGGACCTGGGATCACAAGACAAGGAAACCTAGCCAAGTCCTACTTATAAGAAGACCCCCGATGTACAATTTAAAAGAATAGCGGCCTTCGTAGAGCTTGACGCGGCATTCTGGACCTGGGATCACAAGACAAGGAAACCTAGCCAAGTCCTACTTATAAGAAGACCCCCGATGTACAATTTAAAAGAATACTAATCAAGCACGGGTGCGAGTGCGGCGTCACGAACGGCCAAAGCCTTCGTCATTGCCGCTGACGCAAGGAGGCTTTTTTGCTCCGCCTGGACAGTAGCATTAACTAAAACACAAGGAAATCTGTAGCCCTTAGCCTACTTTCCAAACATACCTCGAAGTCCTTACTTATAAAGTCACAAGTACACCAAATCCGGATAAGCAGCAGCTTGGCTCCTCCGATATGCCTCTATGCGGAGCTCGTCACTGGCCTGCTTCTCTTTGGCCAACTGCGCCCGCTCTTCCATATTCTCCTTCTGGTTGAGGGCGCGCTGCTCCAGATTCTGCTGCCTCTGTGGTGACGTCTCGTGTTTAGGCTTTAGGGTAGTTTTGTAGTTGAAATTGAAACTAGCAACAATAAAAAGTCCACCCAATTGTATTTGCAGCTCAGGGACAGGACCTGGTGACAGAGGCTCAGCATGCCCTGTACCTAAGATGCTCGTGAGAAGTAAACAAGGTGACAATGTTGATATTGTGCATCTCCAACACTTAAATTATTAAATGTATTAAAGTCTTGCTGAATGCCATCCGAGGAGCCAGGGCATCTGGAGGTCCCTGGCTCGAGCTCCTGCACTGAAGCCCGTGCACCCCGCTCGACCCCCTCAGCATAATATAATAAACACCAAGACAACAACAAAGAGAAGCGACTAGGTAAGCCAAGCGGCATTGGCACTGGATGCTGCAGCGGCAATGGCCTAAAACTGCGCCATCGATATTAATAGCTTAAGGAAACGCGGACAGATGCTAACGAGAAAGCCCCTAAGCCCTATGTAAACCCCAAGACCCAAAATCCCCTAAAGCAATTATGCCACATATGCCAAGATGCGGACGCGGGGTGAACGGCTCGGCCCTTCCAGGGAGCATCGCCTTTGGCACCGCCGGCTCCTTCGCCTTGCCCACCGCCGGCGCCTTGGCCTTCTGGACCGCCGGCTCCTTCGCCTTGCCCACCGCCGGCGCCTCATGAGCCTTTTCCACCGCCGGCTCCTTCGCCTTGCCCACCGCCGGCGCCTCATGAGCCTTTTCCACCGCCGGCTCCTTCGCCTTGCCCACCACCGGCGCCTTGGCCCTGTCCACCGCCGGCTCCTTCGCCTTGCCCACCACCGGCGCCTTCGCCCTGTCCACCGCCGGCTCCTTCGCCACCGCCGGCGCCTTCGGCCTGAGCTGCGACAACGATTCTGCTGGGCCCGGGTCGCGGCTGCCACAGGCCTGCCAGCGGGCTTCACTCTACTACCTGCATAACCCCGAAAGGCCCACCTCAGCAAGCCCACTAACACAAGCTCTCACACCCAAACACTGAAACCAGCCGTCAATCCTACACCCCAAAACCCTAAACTAAATAAACCCCTTGATCTTTGAATTCCCCATCGCCTCGGGATTTCCGCCGGGCAACGGCGCAGCACCAGAGGGAAAGGATGCCTGGTGGAAGCTTGATATGCTTCGGGGCTTCAGCGTGTTCTGAATTTTGATTATCCAATTGTTGAATTGAAAGCTTTAAGTTTGGCGGCATCAGGTGTGGTGTTAGGGATTAGTTAGGGCTTTACTATTTCGTCCCGTGGCTGCCTGAGGAGGCGCTTCACCCCGCCGCCGTGCTGCAGCTGCCTCCATCTCCTTCTGTTTTTTTTTGGCCCATATCTCGTTCGCCTTCTTCTCCTGGGATTGGAAACCCACTTAAGGATACTTACTGCTAGAATTCCCTCTTCTGAATCTTGATCAAGAGTTTAGTCTGTTGGGATTTCCTACTACTGCCAGACTTCAAGCTCAGCGGCACCGAAGTACTTCTTGCACCGCTGGTAGTCGGAGTTCTGTCCCTTTTTCGGAGCCATGAATCGCAGAGACCAGCGAACGCACTTGGGATAATCGAGATCTGACTCACATGCCTCTCGCTCTTGTCTCTGATTGATAAGTTCTCAAAGAATCGCAAGTTTGAAGTTCGGAAGCTCCTGTGGATTTTGCTGGGGCACTTGCCTTATCAATCTCGGCTCAGAGCCACGACTGCAAGGACAGCCAGAGGTTGTTTCAAAAGCCTGTTCGAGAAGGAAACATGCTCCAGAAAACCCTCCACTGGACCAGAGCCTGGATTACCCTGTAGGGCTAACCTGAACCCAAAATTACCCGACAGCCTAGTATATGGACTATATAATAGCTGTCGGGCGCCTCGTGGACCAGCTGCCAGCACTCCAGACGCCGAACGAACCTGGCCGCAGGGAAGTTGAGACGCCAAGGAAGGAAACGCTCATTAAATTGATTTCACGATCGGAGGCGTAGTCGGGTGGGAGCTTGACTTTCTGCAAGGATCTGAGGCTTTGTCATCGTTTGGATATTACTGTTGGAGTGTCCCGTGTAGTAGCACGGGGGTCCAGGGCTACTGGTTTATCCGGTTAAATGACATTAGGAGTATGTAGTGGCGTTTCAAAGCCATCGAAGCTTCCACATTGTTACACTTCCTACAAGGTCGGACTAGTAATCAAACTGAACAGGGTCTTCAATCCTCGCTGATTTTCCCAAGCCCATTCCCTTGTCTGTGGATTTGCTAGATAGTAGGTGGGGGGGCAGAAGGAATCTCGTTGATCCATTCAGACATGCACGTCATCTAAGATCAGATCACGAAGCATTTAAATTTAGCTACCTTGATCGTGAGGGTTTAGAGATTTAGGGTTTTGGGGCAACACCGTGGGAATCTCGTTACTCCATGCATGCACTTCACGAACCACGAGGCATTTGGCTACCTCAATAATGGTTTAGAGCTTTAAAAAATAGGGTTTCGGGGTTGAGGCAAGGCAACAGTACGGGAATCTCGTTAATCCATGCATGCACGTCACCAGTTAGATGATGATGCTTTTGCCTACCTTATTAGGGTTTGGGCTGAGGTAAAGAAATTAGGGATGAGGCTTCAACGAGGGCACCAATGTGGGAATCTCGTTCCCACCACTCATGCACGTCAACCTTGTGACGCGCCATTTGGGTGCCGTAAAGGTTTAGGCTTTAGAGGTTTAGGGTTTAGGGGTTGAGGGAGGGCAACAGTTAAGTGGGAATCTCGTTCACGCCCATCCGCACATCACCAATTAGATTACGAGGCCTTTGGTTACCTTAAGGACTAGGGTGTGGTTAGAGGCTGAGGAAGGCAACAGTGTGGGAATCGGAAAATCTCCACCCATTCATTCTGACATTACTTAGTGGTTTACGGTTTAGGGGATGAAGGAGTTGGGGGTTTGGTTTCGAGCTTTTTTTTGGTTTGCGATGGGTGGGGGGTGACAACTGTGGGGATCTAGATGCATCGACCTTACGGTCGCGTCCTTACGGACGATGTCCAAGCGGACAGGGTGCTTCGACCGGGCGGTCGCGTCCTTGCGGACGACGTCCTTTCGGACGTAAAAAAAAAAAGAGAAAAAACTATGCTCTAAGTCAAAAATAGCCTTGTGCCTGAACCTCTGACCTTGCACCTACAATGACGACAACCCTCGACCTTACGGTCGCGTCCTTACGGACGACGTCCTTTCGGACGAACCCTCTTCGACCTTGCGGTCGCGTCCTTGCGGACGACGTCCTTACGGACGATCTAGACCCTGAACACTGATCTTAAATCCGAAATCCCTGAAACCAAAACCCCGGCATCCAGGACCCCAGGCAGGAAGCGAAGATGAGGAAGAAGGCCGCCAATCTGCGTGGTTTTGGGTTAAAGGGCTTTGGGGCTTAAGGGTTTAAGGGTTTGGAGTTCGGAGCTTCGGGAGTTTGGGGGTTTAAGGTTTTGGTGTTTACAGTTTGGGCCTACTTAGGGAACCCCAAAACCCCCCAAGCCACGAACCCGGATCTTAAAGCCCAAACCCACTGACCCTGAACACGGAAACCTTAAACCCCGAAACCCTTGAGCCCCAAACTTAAACCCCCATGCCCCAATAAGTTTTAAGGATGCCGCTCAAGGACCCAGGGGTTTAGGGTTTGGGGTTTCGAAGTTTATAGTTTCACACTACAGTTTCTAGTAGGATAGTACTGGAAACCCTGAGCCCTTAAGAAAATCCCCCAATAAAAAGAGTTCTTTTAAGTTTCTAGTAGCTTAGGGTCTTAGATAGTACTGGAAACCCTGAGCCCTTAAGAAAATCCCCCAATAAAAAGAGTTTCAGATTATGGGGCTTCAGGCTTGGGGTTTCAAAGTTTAGGGTTCCAGGGTCTAGGGTATGGACCCAAAATGACCAAACCTTAAGCCCTAAATAAAACTAAACCCCAAACCCTAAATACCCAATCTAGCCCCTAAAATCCTAAAGCCCCAACACTAGGCCCCCAAACCCTAGGCCCTCTAACCCCCACCTAAACCCTACTAAATAAGCCCAAAACCCTGGGCCCTGACACTAAACCTTCAAGCCCAAACCCTGAAAATATCGGGGCCTGGAGCCCAGGCGTCCATGTGCTGCTCGCGCCGCCGTTGGTAGCATGTCAGAGGCCACAATGCAAGGCAGAAGCTTTCGCTTACTTATATGCTTAAATTCGGCGGGTTCACTTCTGACAGACTTCATGCTAGGAAGTGTTGGAACACACAAGCCTTTGTTTCGCCCACTGAAACGACATGAGATGTTGATCAGTTCCAACAGCAAGCAAAAACATCCTAGGTGTTTGAACCAGGGCATATAGCAGCAGCAGTAGTAGCAGCAGCAGCAGTAGTAGTAGTACCAGTAGTAGTAGTGGTCGGAGCAGTTTGGGGGTGGTATGCTTATACTAATCACTAATTAAAACCCTTTAAATCCAGTCAAACCTCCAAACCCCAAATATTCAAGTTATTTTGGAACCTTCAACACCATACACTTTAAACCCTAGGGTTTTGTTTCTAATCCGTAATCCCTGTAATCCATAACCCCTTCTATGATTATGGATTAGTCTTGATCTGCCCAGATAATATGAGGCCTTATATAACTTAAGCCATATTCCTTAATTAAGGGGTATTGGGCTCTCTGGGCATATCACAGGTGCACATGCCACTGAGGTCGACGACGAAGTTTCCGTAATGAACGTCCCGACTGCCTGCAGGGTGATGCAGGCTGAACCTCTTGAGATAGTGCAGACTGTCTTGTGATCCCAGCAGCACATGGGAGTTTCCGAAAATAGGGGACCCTAACATAGTACCCTAAATAGTAGGATCATCATATTAAGGACCCCCCAAATAAGGTACCCCCAATTTTCGGAAACTCCCACATGGTCCTTGTAGCAGCAGAAGTGGAAAGGCACATACTTCAGCCCCATGGGCTGGCAGCTACAGGACTTGAAGAAGGTTGATGGGAGGCCAAAGGGGGGTTTAGGATTCTTGGGGTAGGGATTCCTTAGTATGAACCCTAATCCCCACAAAACCCCCATAGGCTAAACCCCCTTTTGGCCTCCTATGAAAGGTCGTCGAGGCCAGCATGTCGCGGCTAAGCAAGCCGAGCATGTACACCTGCTGGGATCGGAGTTCATGGTGCCGCCGTCGTAAGCAGAACACGTGGGCGGCGGGTGTGATGTGTTTAGCGTCTCCTTTTCCACATATGTCCATACGGCTGATTTGCACTGCATTCTTATAGACCACTTCGGGATGACAACGTCCATGGATCCTGCAAACCAACCGCTGCGCTTGGCCTGAACGTAGACACTGTAATAATTAGAATAGGGTTTTGGAGGGCTTTCTTTTAATAACTGTAGTATAATATAACCCCAGACCTAGTCTGTTAATTCAGGCCCCATAGAACCCGAATATGGATCCCTTATAGAATCCTTTAAGGGACCCTTTTTAGGAACCCCAGTATATTTCTGCGAATGTCTGCGGTACTCGCGTCTTTAGCGGAGTTATGAGTTTCGCCAACAGCCCCTCGGGTTTAGGGTTTAGGGCTTGCGGCTTAAGGCTTAGGGTTTAGGGTATAGGGGTCAGGGGTTTAGAGTTGTGAGGGGATGGGATTCCGGGTATGGGAGGGTATCCTTAACGCAAGCTTGCTCAGAGTCTATGTCTATGTTACGAACCTGCAGCAAACCTTAATGCAAGGCCCTTGGAGATTAACATGTCGCTGTAGCTGCATAGAAACTATCACGGAACTCTTTACGAAATCTGCTGGCGCATAAAACGGCTATAGCACACCTGCAAAGAAGCACTCTCAACCCTATAAAGCCTAAACCCCTAAACTCAAAAAAAACCCAGAGCCTACACCCTATGCCCTGAAACCCGAAAAGCCTTGTGACACCCCTCAGAGAAAATGGGATGTACGCCCCCGCACGGATTCCACTCAAAGGTTCGAGTGTGTGGGCTTTAAGGGTCTAGGGTTCGAGGATTCAGGGTTTAGGGTTTCAGGGAGTCAGGATTTAGGCAGGTTAGCCACTAAGCTATGAAACTGTATCAAGGAAGTCGGAGCATAATCTGCAGAACAAGGTTCCTTGTTGGGCTCCTTAAAGGGATCTATAGGGTTCCTTAAAGGGATCTATAGGGTTCCCTTCTCCTTCAACTGCAGCCAAGGCTCCATGGCGGCTACAGACAGAGCCTCGTCTCTGGAATGCAACATGGGAGTTTCCCAAAATAGGGGACCCTAATATAGTACCCTAAATAGTAGGATCCTTATTATAGGGACCCCAAAATAAGGTACCCCCCAAGTTTCGGAAACTCCCACATCGCAAACAAGCCACAGCCTAGAGCCTGGACCCTGCCTGTTCCAAAACTTTAGTTCCCAGAGACTCCAGTATTCCTTAATTAAGGAATGTACCTTGAACTAAAGTAGGATCCCTAATATGATAAGGACTATTCCTTAATGAAACGATATTGGAGTCTCTGGTTATGTCACAAACCCTGAATCCTCAATCTGCTGGGCGGTTTAGTCTCTCTTCGGAAGGGCACTTGATGATGCTCCCAACTCCACAAGACCCAACAGCATCCCGCCACACGAACAGCTTGAAGGCTCAGAGGGCGTCGAAATTACTTTATGACTCAGGTTTAGGCTCTCCAAGGGTAAAAGGAGGGACCCATAAATAAGGACCCCTAGGTCTAGGTATAAACCCTGAATTTAGATATTAGATACCCATTATATAGCCCATTATAGGGTAGTAGGGTCCCCATTAAGGGTCCTTCATTTTCCCCTAATCCCTAAACCTTAAACCCTTCGTAGAATCCTTATAGATCCCTGTAAGGAGCCCTATATAAGGGTCCCCATTAAGGGTCCCTCCTTTTCCCCTTTGAGGCTCAGGAGTTTTGCTGCGAAGCACCCGAAATCGAGGTGTGATCCGGGCGATCCTGTTTATGCACTGCGCCTGTGCTCTCCAGTACTGCAGTCTATGGTAGTCCCTGTTCGTGGGTTTAGATCCTATATATACCATATACCATACATATATACATATATATATATATATATATATATATTGTGTATATGTGTGTATATGTGTATATGGATATGTGTATATATATATATAACTATATATATATATATATAGATATGTGCCGGTGAAACCATAAACGGAATGACAGTACGGAACTGCAGCAGGCAGTCCGGACATTACTCTGCTTATTGCGTTCCGGTTTTTCGGAGTAGATACCGTACATCGTAGAAAGCCTACATGCATAGCCCGAGCAATGGACCCTCAAACACCGCGCCGCTAAACGGCCTACACCCCATGTCTGAGCCCTAAACCCAAACCCTAAACCTCCAAACACCAAGCCCTCAGCACCAACCATTACTACTACGATTATTACTGGTATTGTGTTGCTAGTATTACTATTATCATTACCATGCTTAAGCCCCTAAACCCTTAAACCCTTAAACCGTCAAACCCTTAAGCCCTAAACCCTTAAACCCGAAACCCTTAAACCCAAAACCCTCAAACCCTAAACCCTTAAACCCCAAAACCAAAAAGCCATCCCCTGCCGCCGAGCTTCGCCGCCCAGGCCCTCACGGGAAGCCTGTGCACCTGCCCGGGGCGTGGAAGGTTCCCAGAGACTCCATTATTCCTTAAATAAGGAATGTACCTTAAATTACAGTAGGATTAGGGTTTAAGGGCTTGAGGTTTAGGCTTTAGGGTTTAAGGATCTATTAAGGGTTCGGGGTTCAGGCTTTAGGGTTTACGGGTTTGGGTTTTAGGGAAGGGCTTCGGCTCCGCGCTTAGCAGCAAGCCAAGTCTGTGAATCCTACACCCTCAAGGGCTTACGGCGGTTTAGGGTTTAGGGTTTAGGGTTTATGAGTTTTAAGATGTTACTTGGAGGATCATGGGACTTAGTAAGCAAGGTTATAAGTACCTTAATTCGGGTTACAAGTAGTTATAAGTATAGCTACCCAGCTACCCTAATTATACCCCTATAGTTACTAAGTCCCATGATCCTTTAAGTAGGGGTCCAGGTATACCTGAGATTTGAAAACTCTTGAGGCCCAAAAGCGCTAACACGAAGGAGTTGAAGCTTAGGATTGGAATACTATCACTGATAGTGGGGGTGGCCTGAACTTCGAAATGCCCTGTTGTGGTGCACCATGGAAAAAGCCCCCAGGGGTACGGCTATCCCGGCCATACGCGCATCCCTGCCTAAGTTGATCCCTGATTCAGGGGTGCTGTATTGGGCTACTCTTCGGGGTACTATAAAGGTTTAGGCGATTTGGGCCTATCAGGTTTGGATCTTGCGGGGTGATGGGTTCTTTTAGCTCAACTACCCTAAGGCTCGCGGGCCCTCAAAGGAACCTGAGACCGCAGGGTCCAGACGGAGGTTTAAGGCTCATGGATTAGGGATCCACTATGGGCTATCAGACCCTAAAGATCCCTATTAGGACCTTATTAAGGGTAGATTAAGGTACCCATAAGGTCTAATAACCCATAGTGGATTCGGGGTTCAGGATTTGATACGTCCTCCCCCATGCCGACGCTGGCGGATTCAGAGAACGGCCCTACCCCACATGAAGCCCAAACCTCATACACCCCAAGCCTGTGCTAAACCGGGCTAAACCCTTACAGATCCCGTACGGAATCCTTAAAGAAACCCTTAAGAGAAAACTAAACAGAAGTCTCCAAAGAATCCTCAAAAGAAGCCTGAGAACGAACCCGGACCCTCGACAGAACCCTCAAAGGAACCCTTTAAGGGACCTTTTGAAAAAAGTCTGAAAAAGAGCGCTTCCCTAAACCCGACGCCCTGAACCCTCAACCCTCAAACCCTCATTCCTCAACCCTAACCTGAGTTCTCAATCTGAAACCCAAAATGGTAGGCTGAGGTCTGGACATAAGCCCTACATCCTAACCTTGAACCCGAACCTAAACACCGTAAATTATGTTAAACCTTAAGCCCCGAACCGTGCCTTTCTTCTTAAGGCCACGACTTGGATTCTCCTCGGAAGACGGTGTGCTTGGTGCGTTGTTGGGGCTTCAACGAACTGTGCTAACCCTGGGACTGCAAAGCGCCTGAATTACGGAACATACCTTAAACTATAGTAGGCTTGCGGTTGAGGGTTGGGGGTTTAGGGTCTTTACATAATATGATTTAAGGAATATTCCTTAATTAAGGGATATTGGCGTCTCTGGGTACCCTAGCCGGAGATTTCGCTAGCAAGCTATCCTGAAGCCTTTGCGTGAAAAACACAAAGCACCCAATTATGTCGAAGCACACTGGAGGGTTCTGTGCATTGGCGCTTCGGGGTTAGCGATCTGTGGATTTGGATTTGAGGACTTCAGATGACTTCGGCAAAAAAAGGTTTCAAAAGTTTCCTTGGGGGCTGAGTACCCTAGCCCAAAAAAGGCTAACCTTTTCAATTATATGGTAGGATTCTATAAACCCCAAGAGGTCAACGGTTACCTGCTCAGCTACTAAGGCTGAAAGCTTGAACGTGAGGACCGTGAGGACCGGGGTGTGGCTTTACGAAGTGGAGGCTCAGGGCCATTCCAAGTGCATATAAAGCTCACCCCAATGGTCCAAAGGACCCAATAATTGGATATTCGGTTTTGGGATAGTAGTTATGTAGGTTAGGATTTTGGAGAGTATATGATTATTGGGTGCTTGGACCCTTGGGTCAGGATCGTTTTAGAGGGGCCTTCAATTAATAAAGGGATCCCTGAGACAAGGAACCTTCTGTGCAATTTCGAGTCCATTCTATATTGCAGGTTCACAGACTTGTCGCTTTCGTTTCGTGGCTTGGCGTGTATACCGTCTTACTGCTCGAAAAGGATGTGCTTGGGGGGCCTAAGATATGTGAGCTGGAGTTGAGGATTCATAAAGGGTCCTAGGTACTGTTTTGGGGCATGCTTCCCCCAAGCTGCTACCAATTACAAATTACTAATACAGGAACCCTACACTCTACTACCATATAGGTACTTAAGAACCCTTTAAAGGCACCCTAAACCCTCAACCCTCAAAGGAGCCCATAGTAGGTACTTAGGACCCTTTGAAGTTATCTTGTTGATGGCTTTCGGCTCCCCCCGTCTGTCCCTATGTGACAACGGACACGGATCAGAGAGCACACGTATGGCGAAGATTGCAATTAAGTGACTTATCAGCCCCTCAATGATCAGGGTACCCTTTTTCCTAGTTTTATGTTTTAAGAAGGGGACCCTAAAACAAGTGCAAAAGGGCACTACTCAGGAACCTAGGTGATACTGCATGATACTTGTCACGAACATCGCCGTTACCTCTTCAAGTAGAACTGCTCCTGCTCTAGCTGGTGTTGCTGCCCCTCCAAGTATAGGGTCCGGGATCCAAATTGATTTTCCGAAAATAGGGGACCGCAATATAGTACCCTAAACAGTAGGATCCTTATAATAAGGACCCCCCAAAATAAGGTACCCCTATAATTCTCGGAAACTCCCATATAGGGACCCCTTTAGACGGCCTAAGTGCGTTTGGGTGGTGGACCTCCAGCAGCAGCGCCTGAAGGCCAAATGACAAACATTGCCGCTTGGTTCAGGCATGAACCAGTTGCCCGAAGGGTGCTAGGTACCTTTATCCCAAAGGGCGGATCTGGGGTTCCGGGTTCACCAGAGGCTGAGGCGCCCGTCAGCGTCGAGCCCTTACTTAGAGGCCCAGGGGACTTAGTAAGTAGGTTATAAGTAGAGTTATAAGCCCCTTAAATGGAGTTACCCCAATTATGACCCTACTTATAACCGACTTACTAAGTCCCCTGGGCCTCCAAGTAGACCGCCTTTGGGCTTCGCGGCGTAAGGTGCTCAAAAGCTCCCATCGACGGGCGAGGTCCAATGCGGCTGCGGTGGCGGAACACGGTTTAGGGTTTAGGGTTTAGGGTTTGGGTTTAGGGTTTAGGGTTTAGGGTTTGCCGGGAGCTGCATCTGCCGCAGCTCCGACGCTGGGACTTCCACGTCCTCCTCCTTTGTCCTCTTCCGCCTGCTGCTGTTGGAACAGGCGGCGGCAGCGCTTTTCGGGTGGAGGGTCGCAATCCTCCTGGACTGCCACCCTCAAAGCCTCCCGCAGAACCTTAACTCCTACAGCAACAAAGACCCTTATCCCTTATCCCCAACTTCCCTGAAACCCAAACCCTCATCACCATAGCCAGTGCCTCGTATGCTTCAGTCAGTTCTTGTCTTTAGAAGGCCGTGGTACTGCACTTCCTGCAGGCGATAGCCTAATCCCTATAGACCCGAGACTCCAACCCCGAATCCCGAATCCCTCACCCAAGACCCTGATGCCGAATCTCTGAACCTTGAACCCTAGTCCCTAATCCCTAAACCCCTAAACCCTAAACCCTGAAAAACCGTTCTATTCCTCCAAGCCCTAAACCCTGGAAGGGCTTTGGGGAGGTCCCTCGTCCCTGCCCGGAGCTCGCCTGACGCCGCCACGTGACACCCAAAGGGCCGTCTACCTCAACAGTCCCTAAGGTGAGTGCAAAAAGGGTTCCTTTAAGGGTTTAGGGTTTAAGGCTCCATGTGCCCATGTAAAGGGATCTATAAGGGTCTGGTTGAAGGGGTCCTTTATGAGGTTTTGGTAAGGGCAACAGGGCCAAAGTATATACCATATCGGAACATGGACCCTTCGGCAGTTGAAATCAAGGGCTAACTCCTTGGGTTTACTGTGTTTAGGCTTCAAGGCGTTGGGCTTGAGGTGTTTAGGATTTGGGGTGAAGGGCTCATGAGGGCTTATGGGGAGAAGGACACGGGTTTGTCTGGTTTCGAAGCAATGAATCGGAATCAAACCGTTTGCCCACATCCTACGGTTGATGATATAAATCCTGCGTTACCTTATGGACCCTAAACCATGGGAATTATGGTATATTCCTTATTATGGGTAATGCAGGATTTGTATCATCAACAGTATGCCCGAGTTCTAGACCATATGTTCGAACACAAACCCTGGAGTAACCAGAAGACTTCAGGGGGCCTATGAACCATATACTCTATGCCGATCGACAGGCTCCACTGGGTTTAGAGATACCACTGAGGGATAAGGCGACCGAGTCTGTGGATTCATAAACTCATAGTTGAACCGCCGACTTGGGTACGCCTAGACCCCAAACCCCTGAAGCCCAAACCCTTTACTGTAACTTGTTTCGGGCTGACCCTGGACCCGAAACACCAACCCTATAAATCCTAACTGCTTAACCCGGGGTTGATGTCTCCGAAGCACCCCAGGCCCGTCGGGGAAGGCGACACAGATGAGAATAGGCAGTTCCAGGCCGCGGTGTCATACGGTTGATGCTAGGGAATTATGGTATATTCCTTATGACAAGTAATGCAGGATTTATATCATCAACCGTATTAGGCAAGGGCGTCCTGAGAGGACGAAGTAATTTGCTTTGCGTTGCGAGGCAGTGATGCCGTGAAGTGCCATGCGATTGGCCGCGCGGGCGCTGCACAGCGCTAGCGTCGCTGCCTTGCCCAGGATACCCAGAGCCTCCAAAACCCCTTAATTAAGGAACACACCGAAAATCATATTATGGATCCTACTATACTTTAAGGTATATTCCTTAATTAAGGGGTTTTGGAGGCTCTCTGGATAGTCCCAGACGACTTGCCAGGCAGAAGCGGTCAGGGAAAACATGCATCGGAGTGCACTCGAAATACCCGATAGCGTGGGCTTGTGCCCAGAGAGCCCAATACCCCTTAATTAAGGAATATGGCTTAAATTATATAGGGCTTCATATTATGATTTAAGCTATATTCCGTAATTAAGGGGTATTGGGCTCTCTGGGTGCCAAAGCAGGCGCGGCGCAGTAGAGCCGCGGTTTAGGGTTTACGGTTTAGGGAGGGTTCCGCATCAGGTTCGAAGGCCACAGCTGCGCGGCAGATAGGCGTTGCACCCAAAGGCTCCATGTACCTTTATACTAGATACTTAAGCCTTAAAGGGCTCCCTATATAGGTACTTTAAGGCCTAAGTATATACTATAAGGGTACATGGAGCCCTTTAAGGCTCAAGTATCAACAAAAGGTACATGGAGCCTTAGGGGCAGTGCCATCGTGCTGCGAGTAGACTGCGATGCTGTGCTAGGATTGCAGCGCATAACGAAGCATATCGCTGCAGTAGCGGACCCAACAGCAAACACAGCTATGCTTAAACTACCACATCATATCTTTTTGCAGGCTCTTCAACCCCAGTAAAAAAACATCGGGACCCTACAAAAAGGTAGGTTTGGGCAGTTCCAGGTTGATTAAGGGATTTCAAGGTGCATCTGCCTGCAAAAGCCTAACAGTTAGACTCTGCACTTCCCAAAATATATAGGCTTGCGATGCCAAAGTAGGTGGTCCTGGTATTTGTATACCTGGGGCCCTAGGGTAAAATTAGGATGCAGATGACCTCTACCTTGAACTATGACAATTACTGCAAGCCTACTCAAAATTCAGTACGATACTGCTGACACACCCTATGGTTCGTTTCTTGGCAAGCCCAGATTAAGAGGAACATCTCCCAAACCCTAAACACTCCACAATCGCTCAACAACAAGACAACAATGACAACACTAAACACATCCCTAAACCCGAAACCCTGTCAAAAGCAACCCCACCAAAAACCCTAAAGCCTAAACCATAAAGCAATGAACCCTGAACAACCCCGGCGCCTTGCGCCAGCAACGGGTTTGCCGATCAGAAAGCCCATCCTGACCAAAATGCAGGGGACTCTTACCCTTAGGCTCTAAGGACTCGCATTTTAAGGGTTTTGGGCCCAAAGACCATACTATATAAGGCTTTTGGGCTATTTTGAGCCTTAGGTTTAGGATTTATAGCTGTAGGGTTATCAGGGTTTAGGGCGTTTCAGGGCTTTGTGAGGGCTTGTTTAAGGAGGCGGCGCCTGTACGGGGCCGTGCGGTGGAGCACATTTTGTACTGGGCTGGGGTGGGGGTGGGGTGGGGGGGGTGGGGGGGGGGGGGGGGGGGTGGGGGGGGGGGTGGGGTGGGGTGTCATGACGTTCTGGTGCGACAACAACAACAACAAAGTACTACTAGTACTACTGCTGCGTTGTGCTCAGGCCTCGAAATTGCGCTTGTTGTGCTCAGGCCCCGAAAGCAGAAATCCAAGTAGGCAGTAGGGTCCCAAATCTCTTGCGGGGGGGTGAGGGGGTGGGGTGGGGGGGGTGGGGTGGGGGGGTGGGGTGGGGGGGTGGGGGGGCGGGGTGGGGTGTAATGACGTTCTTGTGCGACAACAACAACGACAACAACAAGGTAACAACAAGGACAACAAAGTGCTACTAGTACTACTGCTGTGCATTGTGGCGCCGACATATCGGCACTGCAAGTCTGCTGCAGCACTTGGGGGCTCTCGCAAAGGCTGCCTGAAAAGATCATCCAGCTCTGTTATCCTTCTTCTTTGGGCCTCCCATTCACACAAGGTTAGGGTTTCAAGATTTAGGACTTCTGTGACTATCCCTGAAGCCTACACAATGCCCTAAAGATCGTTCTCCAATAAAATTCTGAAGAAATAACTCCAAGACTGAAATCCCCAGCCATGAAAACCCACAGCAGGCCTCCCAAAACTAAAGATGCTTACAGCGAAAAACGCGCCCCCGCTGTGGAGAGAGCACGATGTTGAAACCAAAAGTCTTCGCGGCGATCCCTGACAAATAGCAGTAGCTGCAAAAAGAAAACTTGAAAACCCAAGATGCTCACAGTCCAAAACGCGCCCGCGCTGTGGCGAGAGCACGATTTTGCAGCAAAAAATATACCGAAACTTTGAATATTGAAGACCCTGCGAAAAAAAGCCTTGAAAATGCACACAAACGCATGGGAAAATGGCATTTTCGCAAAAAGTTCCTCTCAGCTTCTAGTGTTTTCGGCACCTGCGAAAGCTCTTGATCTCAACAAAACGCGCGTTTCGCTCGAGTTTTGGCCTCGCCGCCGTCTGCCGCCAACAAAAAAATGTCTCCCAGCGCACGGCCCCGTACAGGCGCCGGCACCTTGTTTAAGGCTTCACGATTTAATGTTTAGAGCTTTACTTGGAAGCCCAGGCAGCTTAGTACGTAGGTTGTAAAGTAGGGTTATAATTGGGGTAACTACATTCAGGGATTTGTAACTCTACTAAGAGGCTACTTACAAAGTCCCCTGGGCCTCTTACCATAGGGTCAAACAGTCTTTCGCGCTTGGGATTTGTTAGGGGTTTTAGGGCGTAGGGTTCAAGCGCTTGGGCTAGGGGATTGAAGCTGACAACTTTCGGGTTTGGGGCTTGCGTGTGTCTGTAGCTACAACAGGCCAACTGGTCCTAAGCACCTGTATAGTAGAAAGTAGGGTTGTCGTAGTAGGAACTAATATATTTGTTATTATAGCTGGGGTGGGTATTCGCAATACCCACAGGGTCCAAGTACCATTATAGTAGGTATTTTGGCCCCCAAAGTATATACTATACCATTACTTGGACCCTTTGGGATAAAGGTACCTAGCACCCTTCGGGCAACTGGTTCATGCCTGAACCAAGCGGCAACGTTTGTCATTTGGCCTTCAGGCGCTGCTGCTGGAGGTGCATTACCCAAACGAGTTAGGCCGTGTAAAGGGGTCCCTATATGGGAGTTTCCGAGAATTAGGGGTACCTTATTTGGGGGGTCCTTATAATCAGGATCCTACTATTTAGGGTACTATATTAGGGCCCCCTATTTTCGGAAACTCCTATATAGGTACTTTCAGGCTTAAGTACCTATTATATCGGTACATGGAGCCTTTGGGCCAGGAGAGAGGGTAAATACTTGGAGGCCAGGAAACCGAATAAGTACAGGCGTTACATCATGCAAAAAAATCACAACTCCTCCGATGCTACTTCTGGCCTCAGTCCATTATCGAACGGTGACCTCGGTTTCCTAAACCCTAAACCCTAGCACCCTGGCAGGCCAGAAGCCAGGCCTCGCGACGAAAGCGTCCCAGAAACTGGCCCTCGGAACGAAGAGCACGAAGTGCCCGCTGACGCAGTTCCTAAGGTCCGGAGCTTTGAGAGAGAGAGAGCGAGAGAGAGAGAGAGAGAGAGAGAGAGAGAGAGAGAGAGAGAGAGAGGGAGAGAGAGAAAGAGGGAGAGAGAGAGAGAGGTCGGGGAAAAAGAGCGAGAAAGAGATGGGGTGAGCGAGAGGGAGCGCCGAGGAAAGAAGGAGAGAGAGAGAGAGAGAGAGAGAGAGAGAGAGAGACGTTGGCAGCACTTCAAGCCAAGGAGCAGGATCATCCAGGCGCAGATTCACCAAGTGGCAGTCGGTACCACCTGTGGCAGGGATATAACGGAAGGGCTTGGGATTTCAGTTGGGCTTGGAGATGAAGTTTGAGGGCCTGGCGAATCAGCAATACAGTCCAATTCCCTTCGGGCTCCCTAATTCTAAGTAAGTATTCTATCCCTAAGGCTCAACATGGCCAAAAAGTCTTATATCATATAGTCTTTAGGCCCAAAAGCCTTAAAATATGAGCCCTTAGAGCCTTAGGGTACAACATGCCCTCCAACTTGAACCCCTACACCCTAGACGCCAGAACCGAGTCTAGTTCTACAGGGCATCTTCTGCTCCTGTAGCTCGTTCTGCGCCAGCTCGTGCCGCAGTTTGTCCTGCCACCGCATGGTCCGTGCGGTGACCGCTCGTCTTGCCAGCAGGTGGTCTCTCACGAACTGAGCATCCGCTCCGGAAGGGCCGACGCGAAGTGGACCGCGAGCCGGAAGGGCTGCCGCCAACGCTGCAACTAAATCTTTCGAAAGGCAAGTCATAAATCCTGAACCTAAGGCCCCTGATATAGGGGTCTTTGGGGAGATTTTACTATAATGATAATAGGGGAACCCATCATAATAAGGTCTTGGGATGCAAGCAGCTTTACTTCAGCTCCTTGCCTTGCATCCGAGGCTTCTGGCAAGAGGCACAAGCCCCTTGACAGGGACCTTCAACCCCTGCTTGGAGGCCCAAGGGACTTAGTAAGTCGGTTATAAGTAGGGTTATAACTGGGTAACTCCATTTAGGGTACTTATAACTCTACTTATAACCTTGATATGGGGGTTTCCGAAAATGGGCGACCCTAATCTACTACCCTAAAAATAGTAGGATCCTTATCATAGAGACCCCCCAGAACACCCTAAACCCTAAACCCTAACCCCTAATTTTCGGAAACTCCCATATCAACAGACTTAGGGTTGTGAGAGAGTCTTATGTAGGCGCTTTCACAATTAGAAATAAGGTTGACTTAAAGGGGCCTATAAGGGCTGCTACAAGGGCTACAGAAAGGGCTTAGTATAGGGGCCTTAATAATTAGAAGAGGGTTCTGGGGTCCATTCTGGGGCCCATTATAGTATAATTATAGTAGGGAACCCCCAAAATATCTAGGCAATTAGTAAGGCCCCTGTATTACCTGCAACCTCTGAAATATTCTAAAACCTACCTTTTTCAGGTTCGTCGTTCTTCTGATTTCCTTAGACAAGTCCTTCAAAAGGTAGGTACTTGAGGTTGCCAGAGAACCCAATACCCCTTGAATAAGAAATACAGCATAAAGGGCTCTCTGGGCTAAGGTAGGATTCAGCCGACATTCTGGGGGGGGGGGGGGTGGGGGCCTTGGTTCGCTTGGTCCTCAATACCTATAGGACGAAATGTTCTCTAAAAGGATTTAAGACTCAGACATGTAGGGTGTAGGGTTTAGGGTTCATAGGATTTCACAGACGGTTAGAGGTCTCTTACTCTTATGGGCCTTTTGGTCCCTAAGATACTCAACATTCCGTGAAGGCAAGACTCATCATTGGGTTCTGCTTTCTTCTCTGGGGTCTTGCTTTTCCATCCAAACAACACAGGCCGAGAGCGGTGATTCGCAGGGTAGCCTCATGAAGCTTTACTAAACCCTGAACAAGTAACCCTATACAATAAGCCCTAAACCATATATAATAAGCCTCGAGCCCTAAGCCCAAAGTATATGAACCCTAAACTTAATCCTAGCCGTGTAACCTTCAGACTATCTTTCTCAGACGTCAAACAGCTCAACTATGGCCTTGTCCCGCCATAGCTCAAAGATTGAAAAAATTCTTTGCAAAGCCTGAACCTCTAAGTCCAAAACCTTAAACCCTGATATGGACAACTACAGGCAACTCAAATAGTATTCCCTGTAGGATTACTCATGAAGATCCTGCATGGGCCGTGGCAATATCCAGTCTAGTCCTATAGATGTTGTGTTCCCGCCAATAAGACTCGATTTCACCCCAAAGGGTCCTAGGTTCTGTTCTGGGGGACGCTTGCTCTAATAATGGCTTTGCCCCCAATAGCTACATTCGACTATATAGGTGGTTACTTCGGGTCCTTTGCATATTGATCTAGGAAACTTCCTAGGAGCTACATCATAACCCTAAATTGCTACGCCCTAAACCCTATTAAAACCTAGACCCTATAGATCACTTAAAAGACCCTATACTACTGTTGATGGACAAAATCCTGCATGACCCATTATAAGGAATATACCATAATTCCCATAGTTTAGGATCCTTAAGGTCATGCAGGATTTATAGCATCAACCCTAGGATTAGGAGCTGCATCTGGTGCGAAACTTCAGGTCAGGCCGGATGTCCTAGCGAGAGTGCCTCGAGCCAGGGGCCGGTTGGCAAAGCAAGGCTGGTCTCATGTTCAGGAACTACCCAAAGGCCCCAAAGTAGTTCCTTTTTTGGGGTTCATATATAGAATCCTATAGGGTAACTCCAAAAAGGAACTACTTTGGGCCTCTGGATAAAGTCAACTTCCCGTAAGAAGGACACCATATGATTTACTATGTATGGTATTTTAAATTATGTTGAACTAAACTCCCAGTCCAGGGTCTTAGTTGCTGAGTTCATAAGCACCAAAACGTTTACACTTTGACTTTTTGTAGTGGGTAATATTACCCCATGAAGTGTGAAGTGTCTCTCCACTCAGCTACTAAGTTGTTAGGAGCTTGATTTACTAAGTTACCATAACTCAGCGTTCCAGTAGGGGTTTTATAAAGCTTTAGGGTTTAGAAATTAAGTTTTACAAATACCACATTAGAGATCCATAGTAAACAATACGGCTTCCTGATTACGGGAACTTACAGTACGCTGTTTACAAGAGCTCAACCACCAAAGGCTCCTAAGTACCTACATGGTTGAATTTCTATAGTAGGAAGTACTATTATGGCGTGGGTTCGTGTCCCCCATAATCGCATCCCCCCCCCCCCGGCCCCTTAAAGTGAATCCTTAAAGGGACCCCCTGTAGATCCCGTAAATGAATGCCTAAAGCGGCCCCTACGGATCCCTTAAGGGAAACCCTTAACATAGGTAATTACAGTAGAAGCCAGAAAGTTGGAACACCATTATCCTCATGGCCCTTAAGCTAAAGTAGAGGGAATCCTAGCACACATCATTCTAAATCCATGTTCCAACTTTCTGGGATTCACTATAGGAGCCTTTTGGTCAGCAGCACTCTTCACACGCTCAAGTGCGCCATCTTGAAGGTTCAGCCGACCATCTTGGGTTCGAAATCCAAAATACGATGGTCTATGAAGTAGAGCTAGACTGTGGGATACTCCGAAGCCATTCACATATGTATACAACTTACACACATGCATACATGCATACATACTTAATTACATATATACATACATACAGACATACATACATACTTCTGGTTCAAAGTATATACTATCTGGGTACATGGACCGTTAGGGAACCCGGGTCCGTGAAACATGGGTGTTTGATCCCATGCCATTATGATGTCTTTGTGTAGTTCCCGGAACAAGTAGGTCACTGGGTTGTAGTTTTGGGGCTCTGAAAAGTATTTGTGAACAGGTACCTCTGCAGGAACCATAAGGGATTATAAAACAGTTTCCCAAATTGCCACTTAGAGTAGGTCATTTGGGGTGCAGGTAGGCCTAAATCAAGTGAACCCTGTACAGTCTATACTGAACTTAGAACCCTAGCGAAAATTTGATTTTAGCTGTTTCTTAGGGATTAAAATGACCAAAAATTCAAAATTATTTCTAAGTACGCCTAAGCAGTCCCAGCAGCAGCATATCACCGAACTCTCGCCCCGATCTGTTTACTTCCCCTATTCCGCATTCCCGTAGTCGCTGTCTAAGCCACGTTGCCTTCGAAGACACCCTTAAAGGGACATGGAGCCTTACCCTAAACCCTTATAGAACCCTTATGGATCCCGGAGCCCTTATAGGAACCCCCTAAAGGGACTAGACCCTGTGCCGAATCGCTGCTCATGAACCGGGGAAGCTGAACCCGACACTTTTTCGATGCAATGCGATGTTGGGGGCGGCTTCTTGCAAACACTCCGCAGCTCGCGAAGCAGGAAACCGAGCATTCTTACCTCGACCCCCACATGTAGGTAAATTAATAATGGCCCAAACCCTATAAAAGGCTATTATTCTACATACTGTTGGGGTCCAGGTATTTCTGATTACAGCCAGAAACATGGCTTGTCATACAAAGCTTGCTGTACTATGCCTCAGGCGGTGGATTGTAAACTTCGACTGGTTCACTTCGACAAACACGGCTTGAGCCTTGAAGCTGTTCGAAATCTTCTTCCCTTTTGATTAAACCAGTGTCTTCTGTTTGTTTAGGACTTATAAGTAAAGTTGGACATCGGGCGCCAGGCTTCCCAACGGCTCCATAGATACTTAAGCCTTAAAGGGGTCCCTATATAGGTACTTTAAGGCCTAGTATATACAATAAGGGTACATGGAGCCTCAGGGCTTCTGGGTGGGACTCCCAAGCATCGAAGGCAACCCTGAGCCCTAAACCCTAAACCCTGGGTCTGCATTTCTGGTGTTCAGGCGCGAGGTTTCGTGCTTGCGCTGGACTTCTTGGAGGGTCGGCGACTTATAGTAAGTAGGCAGTTATACGTACCCTAAAAAGGATCCTAGTTGGGGCTTTGTATATGGCGTATATCTACAACTCTATAATGTAACTACTTACTAACTCCCCCGACCCTCCAATTTGGCACCCCTCTTGGGCGCTGAACGCATGCTTTGTGCCCAGCTTTGGGGCGCCTCCAACTGTGCTGTCAAGAGGTGAGGACAAGAGACCAACTAATGTCACTGCCGACAGTACGGTACCGCTAATACGTAAATAGGCACTATGAGTCTTACTTCTACAAATCTCTAGCGACTCTAGCGGTTTATGATCTGAGCTCACATGAAAATTCCCACGCGCCGAAACCCTAAATGCAATGGCGACCTAAATCCTAACGGCCCATAGCCCCAAAGCCTCTCGCAAGTTCTCCTTTTTCCATGACATGGGAAGTTTCAGGTGTCGGGTGTTCTCACGGGCTTACAATGTAGGGTTAAGCTTGTTCTTCCTACTTCCTACCAGGGCCCTTGCCAGATTACGTTACACTTATTGGCCGTGGAATTATTACAGTGTAGTTTATGAGCCGCGGGTGTAATTAAGGATTCAGGGCCTGATTTAGAGGTTTAGGGTTGCAGACTACTGATACAGATGAATGCAATCTGCTTTCTCCTCACGCCTCTCGAACAGCTTACGGCTACTTTGCTTTGCACAGCACCACCCTTTGGGTGAGCCGGCACATCCAAGAAGGGTGTCCAGAACTTCTTTGCGGGGTTTCGGGCTCAGGGGTTTACGGCTTGGGGCTCAGGGTTTAGGGTATGAGGAGCTAGAAGCAATTTAGGCGGTGTACTGGAAACACCTGTATATAATCTATAGCCCTGCTAGTTCATGACGAACCTCTCACACGTGAACCTTTATGGAAGCCTTAGTTGGGGGGGGGGGGGGGGGGGGTGAGACTTTGTCCTAAGCGCCGTGAAAGATTGAACATATGAGGTACTTGGACCCTCGGGCTTAGACCTAACCCTTCCTATCCCTGAACCATAGATCACATGATACCTGCATGACCATTGCAGGGCCTACCTTCTAGCAGGTATGATGGTCTTTCGGTCTTTGAATACAACCAACCTGCTGTCGAATGCCAGGTGGCTTTGCACCCAAGTCGTACTGATTTACCCCTGTTCCTTCCGGAGCCCTAGTCCTTTACTCGAAACCCTATACACCTAAACTCAACATCCTTACCCCGAAACCCCTCATGCCCTAAACCCTCCTAAACCCTGAACCGTAAATCATTAAACCCTAAAGACATATGCGCCAAATCCCGACCAAAGTCTGACACTGCAAAACCCGCAAGTTAAAAGATAAACACAAACCAAACGCACGCCATACTTCAACCCCTGAAAGGGACACTGCTGCTCTGCGGGTGCCTAGTTTGGATATGGACCCTTTTGGTAGGATTCGTTCGAAAGCTAAAATACCAACAAGACTAGGATTGCCGAGCTGATTCTAAATCCGTGCTACGTTCAATAAACACCGAGGTAAAGGGATGCTAGGAGACATACCTTCATGCCCTGCCAGTTTTGTAGGAGACCAAATTTGCATATACTTCCAACTTTAAATCCTAGACTGGGCACCGCGAGAAAGGGGGGTAAGGTATATGACCATCTAGCTGGGGCTAAATTTCAATGCCTTCAGTAACCAAAGAGGCTACCCTAAACTCTACCTGGACACCAATAATTTTCAGGGCTCCACTAATATCATATCCTTGTATAAGAACGCCTTGAAGAGGCAGGCTCTTTGGGGATCAGGTAAACCCTATAGTAGCCCTATAGGCCCTTCACTCAAATTATTAAGGCCGCTGTACTACGTGCCCTAAACTCCACATCCTGCAATTACCGCAGTGGAGAAAGCATGGAACTGTGCATCACCACTTCCCCCTAGGCCCAAAAAACCCTCAAAGTGACCGAAAAGCTGAACCAAAACCCTTCTGGTACCCTTATAGAGCCCTTATAGGAGCCCTTGAAGGAACCCGTACGGTTCTTAGGGTAAAGATTGGGATCAGCTCTTTGGTCCCTTCTGCCGCGTATTCACACGTGCCTTAGCCTCGATAGCCGCCAGGTGGTCCAAAGTTAGCTTTAGCCTGGGACCCAGGGGGTTTAGGACAAAATACAAGGCGCAAATATAGGGGCCTTAATCATGAGAATAGGGTTTAGGGGCCCATTATACTATAATTAGGATAAGGAGCTCCCAACATAGTATTAAAGGGGGTTTAGGGTTTGGGGTTTACTATGGCTTAGGGTTTTAGGGTTTGGGCGTCCGGGGGTTTACTATGGGTCAGGGTTTTAGGGTTTACGGGTTTAGGTGTAGGGTTTAGGGCGTAGGGTTTGAGGGTGTAGGGGTTTAGGGTAGTTTAGGATAAACGCAAAGCGTCCTAGGTACCATAATGGTAATTCCTATTGGAGGAACCCTGACAGATCAGGGTTGATAATATGGGGCTTTGGGGTTTAGGGTTTCGGCTTTACGGGTGTAGGTTTTGCCTTAACCCTGAAGAACCTACCTTTTTTGGGTTCCCTGTTACGATTTCCTTATTTAAGTCCTTAAAATGGTAGGTTCTTCAGGGTTAAGGTGGGGTTTAGGGTTTAGGTTTTGGTGGTTTGGCTTCGGATGTTGGGGCCTAGGCTTTAGGTCTAAGGTTTCGGGATGTTTAGGACGTCCCAAGCGACCTCGAGCAAGGTACCGAGGGGGTTGTAGCTTTGGGCAATTGAAATTTGGGATTTGGATCATTCAATGCCGAAACTACTACATAGGGGCCTAAAGAATTACCAAGACTATTTTGGGGGCTCCTTATTGATTGTAATTATAGTGTAAGGGGCCCCAGAACCCCATTCTAATTATTAAGGCCCCTTTGTTATGCACCAAGCTAAGCAACGTCCACTTGTGAGGTCCTTCACGACGCGGGACATTCACAATGACTGCCAGCTGCACTCAGCAGGCTCACGAACCAGGCAAAGTTTGGTCGCGCGGCAACCCGGGAACATGAGCGTGCTCTCCAGCGAAGCGCTGCCAAAACAGCAGCGACACGCTGGTGCGGATATGGGTGGTCGGTGGCCCTTGGCTTCCTGAATGGCTTCGTCCCACATCGCCTCATCGTCCTGTTCGGGGGGTTTCGGCATCCCCTTAATGTCGAAGATGCCCATAGGCCCCATAGTAGTTCCTTTTGGGGATTACCTTATAGAATCTTATAGATTCTAGATATGAACCTCAAAAAGGAACTACTTTGGGGCCTTTGGGTGTGTTGCACTGCAGCCTTGAATCTTGTCCCCCTCGTGCGATGTTCGCCCTGGACTGAATCGCGGCCTTGATGGCGGCGACGCAGGACCATGAGGCTGAGCGCGACATCATCTCAGATTTAACCTCCCTCACTTTATGGCTGCAGGACTTGCCTGAGTGGAGTGAGTGAAGCAAAGTTATTATTGTTTTTTTTGAACCCTCTTTTCCGTCTGCCCAAGGGACGTCCGAAATGCCTGTTACGACTGAGGGGCTGGTTCGGTTAGGACGGTGAAGCAAAGTTAAAGTTGTAGGGTTCTACATAACGAGTTGTAACTAGTAGGTTGGGCTTGCAGGGTTTCGGGTGCAGGGCAGCGTTTCAGCTAAGGGTTCAGTGGTTTACAAGGCACCCAAAAAGGCCCTAAGTACCCACATAGTAGAAAGTAGGATTCCTGCAGTAGGAAGTACAACCAGGGTTGGGGCAAGCATTCCATGGTGAGGCAGAACGATGCTCCTAGAGTAGAGAGATACTGGTACAGCATCGGAGCCTATGAAGTTGGGTTGGCTCAGGGGTTACCCAGTCTGCATTGTAAGGCCGCTTATTTGGTTATCAATTTCTATGGCTAAGGTTCTCTTATATAATTGAGGCCTTACTTTAAAAAGAGAAAACAACTGCACCAACAACCGGAAGCCCGGACGGAAGCATTAAAGTAACTGCCTAAACCCTAAACTTTGAACCTTACCTAGACCCCCCAACTACCCTTTATTGTAGCCCCTAATTACCTCCTACTGAAAAATATTCGAGCCCTCTAAAGGGTACTTGTCCTGGAAGGCCCTACACCCTAAACCCCTAAACCCCAAACCCTAATCTAAGTTACTTGAGCAAACCCGTCAGAGACAAGCCAAAGGCGCCTCTTGCTCAGCCGTTCTTCCATCTCCTTCAGCTCCACCTCAGACCTGAGCCCAGAGACTCCAAGAAATGTAGTCGAGGATCTTCTGAAATCTTACTAACTTTATGAGGAGTTATAAGATGCTGGTAAAAGGAACTTAGCTGAGGCTTTTTCGGATGTATGACCTCCAAGTGAGGCCGCATGACGGCTGAAAGGGAAAATTCCTTGAACCTGCACCCTGCGCGGTCTGGGGTTCAGGGTATTGGGGTTTTGGGGCATTGGGGTTTGAGGGATTAGGGATGTGCCGGTTAAGGAGGCATTGTATGGCCGTTTTTGCGTATTAGTACATTTAGCAGCTCATTTTCGACGTGTTTTCAGGAGTGCTGTACAAGGAAACGTGTGCACTGCTTGAGCGTACTCCCGAAGGGCTCTAAGTACCTATGAAGTAGAATCTTTCTATACTCGGAATTACTGTTAAACTAGGGTTTGGGGAAGTATCCCCCATAGTACCTTTTGGGACTAACCCTCAACCCTAAACCCTATATTATACCCTCAACCCTCTGTCCTAACTTAAGCCCCTACCCTAAGGGTCCAAGTGCCTAATTATCATATACTCCCCAAAATAGTAACCTACATAACTACTATATATCCGAAACCTAAGTACCTAATTATTGGGTCCTTTGGACCCTTACCCTAAACCCCTAAACCCCCTTTTAAGCCCTACAATCCCCTATAGATCCCTTATAGAAACCCTTATGGTTGATGATATAAATCCTGCATGACCCTTAAGCCCCTACATTCGCGTTTCTGTCGCAGCAACTCCCGCCAAGATGCGGCAGAGCGGACAGGCGCTCGTGGATGACCTGGGAAGCCGGACATTCCAAACTCCCTTAAATAAAGAAAAACCTTAAGGAATATACATTGGGGTTCCTTAAAGTTAAGGGATCTATAAGGGTTCTATAAGGGAATTAAGGGTTATGTACACGAAAGTAAGAGAGGATACACAACATTTTGGTATATTCCTTAATTAAGGGATCTTGAATGACCGGAAGTTGGGGTTGGGAATTTAGGGTTTACTTTTTTGGGCTTTGGGGGGTGTAGGGTCCAGGACGTTTAGATGGGTTTACCGGGTTGCGCAGCAACGGGTGGAGAAGTTGCACATGTCCAAATTTTCTTCTTGCCCTTCTTGGACCCTGAAGAGCGTACGCTTTCAGGGACTTATACAAGGCAGTCATAACAAGGGACCCTTAATGTGAGAGTCCGAGTTGCTACATAGGACACCCATTATTTCCAAGGTGAATACCGTACAAACTGCCTCTGACATGTAGCATGTCAGTTGCATCTTGAGCCTCACTGCATTGCTCAATCTGCGGTCAACCCTGAAACCTAAACCTTCTACCGAGGGACATCAATCCCGAGATAGATGGAGACACAAAAAACGCTTAAGCCGTATACCGTATAGCCACACCTTCGAAGCCGTAAACATCCTAAAACCCTAACCCTCATCCAAAAGGCAATAACCGAATAACCTGCCTCGTGGGGTTCTTTGTTATGAAAACTCCTTAAAATGGATGGTTGTTTAGGGTCCGGTATGCCCTATAAACGAATGAATGGCCAACATAACCCTAAGACCCTAAACTCTGTAAGCTCTAAAACCTATAAGCCCTAATCCCAACAAACTTGCAGCCAGCATTGAACCCGAAAAGCCAAACCCTAAATCCCTACATCCTAGACCCTACACCCTAGACTGCAAACCTAAAGTCTTAACCCCAAACTCCTAGACCCCTAGACCCTAAACCCTAAAGTGTAAACCTAAACTCTAAACCCTCGAAACTCCTAGACGCCCTAGACCCTAAAAATCCACACCTAGACTCTAAACCCTCGAAACTCCCAGCCAAGAAGCCGGTCGAATCTTGCCGAGCTGGACATCTAGGCCTCGGCAGCGTCTTCGCATGTAAAGCAGGGGCCTTAATAAGTGGAATAGGGTTCCTTTAAGGGTTTAGGGTTTAGGGTTAGGGGCCTTAATAATTAGAATAAACAGGGTTCCTTTAGAGGGGTCTACAAGGGCTACTATAAGAGCTACTATAAGGGTTTCTTAGTATAGGGGCCTTAATAATTAGAACAGGGTTCCTTTAAGGGTTCCTATGAAAGGGGCCTTTAAGGGTGACGATAAGGGGTATCAGGGGGGGTTAATATAGGGGCCTTAATACAGCAGAAGCCTAAAAATTGGAAAGCCAATAGCCTCAATCCTTAAGAGTAGCGTAGAGGGAATCCCAGCTCTATTTGGCCTTTATCCGGTTTTGCAACTTTATGGGGCTTACTGTAAGTGGAATAGGGTTCCTTTGAGGGTTCCTATGAAAGGGGTCTTTAAGAATTACTATAAGAGGCATTATGGGGGGGTTTAATATAGTGGCCTTTATATTTAAAATAGGGTTTGGGGGCCCGTTGTACTATAAGTATATCTAAGGCTTTAGGGGCTTTAGGATTTAGGGTTGAGGGTTTAAGGCTTACTATCTGGATAGTTGTGGCAGAGGCTTCCTTTACAGGGTTTCTTTATTCAAAGGGTTCCTTTTCAAGCGTCTCCTACAGAATTCTTCTACGTCGGCTTTCAAGGCCGGCTCTGTCACGGGGCCGCTGCAGGGTTTGTATCAGCGTCGTCTAGTTTTTTGTTTAGGGTTTAAGGCCAATCTGCAGTAAACTCGGGGTTTAGGGCTCAACTAGAACAGGGATTCTTGAGGATTCTATAGGCTTGCTCTAGGACTCAAAAGGGCCCTGTGCAGTTGGTACCAAACCTTCTAGAGGGTCCATAGGGGGATATCCTTAATTACGAAGGACCCCTATGGATACCTCGAACGCTGTAGTCAGCCACCAATAAGATCTGGTACATCCTGACCACGTAATCGCGATCCTAGGTCCTAGAGCTACATGCTTCCGAAGTCCCAAACCCCCCAGCCCGAAACCTCGGTTTAGGACCCTTAGGGTTTAGGGTTCAGGGTTTAGGGTTTAGGGAGCCTGTAAACCGAGAACCCTTTAGCCATTAAACCCCACAGCAGGCGAGCTTCTCTGCATCTGTTCCGCAATCGCATGAACCTGCGCTTGACAAGGGAGCTTATAAGGGTTTGTACGGTTCTTTGTTTTCTAGAACATAATTCAATATTCCTGCAAGCTGTCTTTTTTTGGGTGGGATTTTTCAAGCTGATGAACCGGCCGCCAGACTCAACCAGCAACGCTTACTCGGCTCCTTAGACAAAACCTCAGTGATTGCTACGCAAGTACAGAGGTGCGAATAATAAACCCATCAACCCAGAGTGGCATCCAAAGAGAGTTGCTAAGTTTTTTCTTTGTTAGGATGGCTCCGTTTAAAGTCTAAGGTTTAGATTGGACTGTACGAATCTGGAAATTTGGCTTCGTGGGTGGGTTGTTGCAACACTCAAGCTCGGAACGGAAAATGCCGGCAACTGCGTAGAGCGCAACCACCCGTAAACGCTAAGACTTCAACCCTAAACTGTGAGCAATGGTCCCCATACGTTACTTGGAGGATCATGGGACTTAGTAAGTAAGGTCATAAGTACCTTAATTGGGGTTATAAGTATAGTTACCCTAATCAAAACCCTAGTTACTAAGTCCCATGATCCTTGAAGTACTGCCAATGACCCAAACCCCAAGGGTCTAAGTACCTAAATAGTAAGCTACATAACTACTATCCGAAACCTAGGTACCTCATTATTGGGTGCTTTGGACCCTTAGCAAAACCCTGAGCTCTGATTTAGGGGTCTGAACATATAAAGCAACTACTAATTCGAGAATTCGCGTATGGTCCGGCCTAGGCTAATTCTTCAGGCCCCTCCGAAATTGAACACCAACCCTTCGCACTTGCCTCCAGGGACCTTATTATGGGGTCCTTAAGAGGTCTAGGGCCCTAACTATGAGGTCCTTGGGTTCGCACTTGCCAGAATCCCACCGGTCCTTCCGCAGTGGGACGGCGACGGTGCGCTGGACCTCGTCGACACGCTTCTGGATGATGCTGGACCTTGTCTTTATCCACGGGTCCTTTAAAGGACCCAATAGTTAGGTCCTCGGTTTTAGGCTAGTAGTTATGTAGGTTAGGATTTTGGAGAGTATATGATTATTGGGTACTTGGACCCTTGGGGCTTCATGGGCTTGGGCATGAAAACTTGCCCCACCTGGAAGCTCTTCAGACTAGTGGGTTGTAGTTTTGTGGCTCTGAAAAGTTTATGAATAGGTACCTCTATAGAGCCGTAAGGGAAATTAAAGAGTTTCCCAAGTTGCCACCTAGACTAAGTCTTCTTCTGTGCTTGGCCACAAGTCCGAGGCCCGATCCGGACTCAGCCGGCTTCCAAACGCTGCGTCTTGAGCATTCTCTAACTAGTGGTTTTGGGGGTTCCCTTGGCTGTTTAGCTCCTTATTTAATAGGAGTTATCATGATCCCTGGCTCCTTAGCTCCCCCGATATCAATAGTTAGTTCTGCATCGGCATGGTGTCGGAAGTGATCCTTCGGAAGACCCAACCGACACAAAGGCTCGTCGAGTCCTGGACTTCGAACTCCGACACTCTGGAATGCTTCGGAACTCTCATCCCGCGTGTCCTCTGGAGCACATGGTGTCCCGTATGCCGCGTTCTCGCCAGATCGTTTCCTTCACCCTGTGTTTTTGGGTGGTATGTCCTGAACGTGCAGACTTGCCATCTTTATCACGCTTTTTGCAGACTGCCCATGCCATTTCACGGCCCAAGTGTTGGGAACAAAACGTTTCCCACCGAGCGCTCGGAGGCTTGCGCTGCGCAAAGCAGGCAGCCACGTCGAGGGCAAGCTTTCCCAGCTTGGTGGGTTCTGGAATCTGCCAGGTTCAGGAGGCCGAAGCCGACAGCATACCTAGACCTTACTACCGTAGGGCTCCACAGTAGTTCCTTTTGCGGGTTCATGTTTAGAATCCTATAATACTATAGAGTAATCCCAAAAAGGAACTACTATGGAGCCTTACGGTATGTAGTACACTTTGTTATTGTCATCACAGCTTCTGACAAGAGGGCATCCTGACCATAACACAGGTTATCCAACAAAAAAAGGTACCACTAGGTTTTCCCAAGCACGACACTTCAACAACGGCGAATGGCCGTGGTCGCAGCACAGGATTGGCAGCCTGTAGTCTACATGTGATATTTTAACAAATTTCACGGAACTACGGTCTATTGAGGGCGAGTGCTTTGTCTAGGCTTCACGGCGTTGCTTCAGCGCTTTACGTGGCTTTCCGGTTCAGGCGTAGAGCAACCGCAGACCTCGTAGATCAGCTTCCCGAATCCCAGCCTAAACCCTAGACCCTGAATTGCAATATCTATATCACGAATCCGATATCGGATTTCATGGTTAGGGACTTTCATTGAGGAAATGACGTCACCAGAAAATGAATCAAAATGCAGGGTCTAGGGTCACGCCCTGCTTGTATATTAATGAGTATATGTGACAGATCCTAACCACAAAAAAAGGTACCCCTTAAACAGGGGTAGCATATGACAGTCTAGGTAGTATCCCAGTTCGCCTACAACCTCCCCGCAGGTCATAAGATTTGCTAGGCTAAGCCAAGCTCTCCGAAAAAGAGCCCAACCCGGGTTCGCGAGACAAAGATGGCCATGTAAAACACACATGGGTGGTTGTCAAAATTATGGTCCCTTTTTGGGTACCCTAAATATTATAGCCGTATTATATTAAGGACCCAATAAGGGACCGTAATTTTGACAACCACTCACATACAATCCAAGTCCCCGCCAACCCCACAGGAAGCCGAAAATCATGCAACACCTGAAATCTCCGAACTGCCCTAGAGCTCTATATCTTCCCTCAAAACTCCAGACTCTTGAGCCAAGGGCGTAGAATCATTTGCTACTTAGAGCTCGCATGATTCCCTCAAACTCCAAATACTTAACTCCTCTGAAGCCCCTTTAGGGGCCCCATGAAGTCACCCTTGAATAGGCCCTAAAAGGAACCCCTTGAAGGATTACAGGAACCCCATCAAAGAACCCTCAAATGAACCCTGAAAGTCCCTTAAAGGAGCTCCGGGAAGGGAAGCCCTATGAGTCCCTTAAAAGGACCCTTTGCAGCAACCCCATTAGAGGAACCCTTAAAGTCCCTTTAGAGCCATAAACCCTAAACCCTAAACCCCTAAACCTTAAACCCTTAAGCCTAACCCATAAACCCTTAACCCTAAACCCTTAACCCTTAACCTTAACCCCTAAACCCTTAACCCTTAACCCTAACCCCTAAACCCTAAACCCTATAAACCCTAAACCCCCCCAAACCCTTACCTGAAAGGAACCCTCAAAAGTCCCCTTAGAGCCCTCCGCAAGCCAAAGTGCACGGTGCTTTCCAGAACCTTCAGATCTCCCGCAAGTCGCTCCTGGCTTCGGTACTTTAAGGGGCTCCCTTAAAGGGTTCCTTTAAAAGGTTCCCTTAAAGGATCCCTTAACGGGTGACCCTTAAGGGCTCCCTTAAAGGGTTCCCTTAAAGGTTCCTTTAAAGGGTTCCCTTAAAGGATCCCTTAAGGGATCCCTTAAGGGATCCCTTAAAGGATCCCTTGAAGGGTCCCTTCAAGGGTCCCTTAAAGTATCTTTTAAGGGATCCCTTAAGGGATCCCTTAAAGGGTCCCGTAAAGGAACCTTTAAAGGATCTATAAGCGCTCCTTTCAAGAGTTCCGTTCAAGGGATCCCTTAAAGGGGTTCCGTTAAAGGGGTTCGGGATTCCTTTAACGGGCTCCTTTAAGGGGCTTGCTTCCATACTGAAGCTTTGAAGACTAGAACCGGTTCTGTTTAGGGTTTAGGCCTTGGGTTTAGGGTTGATGAGCTCCTTTAAACGGTCCCTTTAATTTTTTCTTGTAGGGGGTTCCTTGATTGAAATGGTGCTGTTATGGGGTTTCGGCTTTAGGGCTTGGAGAAGAACCCTCCTAGGGTCCAGGACTTAAGGAATAGGAGTCCTTTAAAGATCTCCTTTGAAGGGTCCATTAACATGTTACTATTCGTGTTTGAGCCGGGTTCTTATAAGAAGCCTGCTAAGTCGATACGATAGGGACTTTTCGTATGCTACGTAAGGTGTTCCATGCGGGTTTTAGAAGGGTGTCATACGTGTTGAAACAGTGCTTCATATATAGGGCTGTTTATAAATGTGGCTAAAGGGCCTTCGTAATTGGGTCAAGGTTTTGCCGTATACTGTGCTGAGCTGCAAATATGTTCTATCAGTATATATCGACCGTGATTATGCTTCGGTGTCGAACTGCTTTGCAGTCTTCTTGTTGAGCTGAAAGCGTGTCGGGTGAATCGGCAGGTTCAAGGTTTGGGAGTGAAGTTTGGGGCTTGGGATGTCTGGCTGGGCTCATGAGGCTCAATGCTGAGGACACTCGTTTCTTCAGGGGAAGTCCTTGTGTTCCTTCGCTGCAAATCCTAAACGCCCATACCGCACTCCCCGAAAGCTTAGTGGCTTAGTCCGAACATAAAAGCTTTAGGGGTGCTTTCAACCGTTCTAGTCTTGTCTTGACTCGCATGCATACGCACCGAATAGAGCGAGATCGGGCAACCACTCGAGATTAACGGTTCAGGATAGGGTGTATGTGGCTCTGATACTCGTGCGCCACACAAGTGTGTCACGATGCATGTTTCGTACATTCGCTTAGGCACAAGGCACCGCACACTGAGATCCTACACGACCCTATACCCGACCCCCGGGAGGATCTAGAAAGTAGATCCCAAAATTTGGGGCCATATGCTACTAAGGGTACTTTATAGGAACCCCCATTAAGGGATCTACTTATTGGATCCTCCCAGGAGGGGTCTGGGTAGTCTGGGTAGTCATATACCCTCCGCAATTTGCCTGCAGCTTCACAAGGCTCTTTGCCCGGAGGGGCTCATTGATCCACCTCGGGTCGAGGCGTTCAGGATTTGGGGCTTGGGTTTATTCTACCCCCAAAGGGTCCTATGTACACTGTTATGGGGGATACTTCCCTAAGTCATAATAGTAATTCCTAATATGGAAACCCTACATTCTACTATATCGGTACATAGGACCCTTCGGGACCCTGAACCATCCGACAGGGTCGCAGGGTTCTGGATTCCGAGCTGTGGCGAACTATGTGCATCAGTCCCAGCGAATTTCAGCTTACGCGTCCCTCCGCCTTAAACTCCTCAACCTGCGGCTTCAGCTGCCAAAGCCTAACCTCAAGGGACCAAGTACCTAATTAGCATATACACTCCAATATAGTAACATACATAACTACTATCCTCAAACCGAGTACCTAAATACTGGGTCCTTTGGACCCTTAGGGTAACCTTGAAGATTCACACTCTGATCCTAAACCCCAAGCTTTCCCTATAAACTCCAAGCGTGTCGCTCTCAACTCGAACTAACGCTGCTACGGACCAGAACTAATGTTATCATGAAAAGCCAGGTGCCTGAAACCGTTCATGAACTCGTCGATGGTGATGGTGCCACCTGCTGAGGCTTCAGGGGTTTAAAGTTTAAGTTTTGTAGGTTGGGTACTGCCCCCATACACTGACAGTTTGTAATGGGGCTAGTATCAAGGGCTACTATATCTATGTTATAAACATTATTCAACTGTGACAGACGGCCCCCCTGCATGCGCAGTGTGATAATGTCGGAAACTGATTAAGAAACCCTGGGCCGATACTCCAAAAAGAGCAGGATTCATATAAGGAAGCCTTATAAAGGCCCCAAATTTCTGAATCAGGTTCCTAAATTACTTGTTCGAAAAGCCGCCAAAAGGTTCAAAATTCTTTTTCTCGGTAAGAAGTCCTTATGAACTCAGTGCGTGCCCACTCGTCCTTCCTTTTCGAGGACCTTTACCCAGGTCTTCCAAAATCCCCTGAGTAAGGAATATGTTTCATAATAAGATCCTGATAATGATGTAAGGTATATTCCTTAAAGAAGGCATTTCGGAAGGCCCGGGTAGGACAATCCACGTATGGGTAATTATGCCTCAAGGGCAAGTTTACGACTCATGATGAGCCACTTAGGGTGCAGGGCGCGTTGAGGGTCCACGCAGTCAAATTAAATAGTATACAAATCGTCCACATATTGGCCCGACAGTACCTCTATGTGTGGGCTACTTGAAGACCAAAGTATATGCTGTTTGGGTACATGGACCATTAAAGCGCGTGCCCTGCAGTCCCCTTAACTTATAGAAACCCTTCAAGGAACCCTTAGGGTATGCTCACATGCACACACAAGCTGCCAAGCCTTTGTCGTGATCAATCCAATCAAACAGGTCGATGAGGTCTTGTACCTGCATTATTTCAGGGCTTAGGGTTCAGGGTTTTAGGCGACGCGGGCTCTATGCAGATGCAGGGTGCCTCCTGTTCTGGGACCCGGAAGGTGACGTTATGCGAGGTTCAGGGTTTAGGGTTCACAGACCCTACAAAATAGTAGGCTATGACAGCTCAGTTAGAGGGACTAACCCTTAAACCGGTAGGTTTATGGATCCACAGGCAGGGGTATGGATAACCCCCTGATCTCTCACGCCTCGAAATCATGAAGGAATCATGAACAGGTTTCTTACCTCACGCTTGAACCAACTGATCCTGACTTACTTCCGTGAGTGCTCGCTTCTTATTGCTACCCATGGGAGGATACCTCAGACTGAATGTGCAGAATGCGACACCCTGATGTGGACCTGTTTCAGAAAAAGCCGGGAATCCTAACGAAGAACCCTATAACTAAATTGCATGATCCTTCGAATTCAAAAGGGTGCTAAATGAACAGAGTCTGTCAAGGCACCCCGAATTGTCAAAAGCCCCGCCCTAAACCCTCAGCCCCGAGCCCTAGCACCCCTCAGCTACCCTCTATTATACACTAAATACCCAGGACCATGCGGGCTCTATTAAAGGGTACTTGGGCGGGGGAGGGGTCCTGGTAAAACCCTAAACCCTAAACCCTAAACCGAACCCCGAGCCCTAAACCCTAAAACCGGACTGCCAACTCAAGGCCTGGTGGGATGAGGAGCTTCTATCAAAGGGGAAAAGGAGGGACCCTTAATGAGGACCCTTATATAGGGTTCCTTAAAGGGATCTATAAGGATTCTACTTAGGGTTTAGGGTTTAGGGGCAAAGGAGGGACCCTTCATGGGGACCCCCCTACCCTAAAATGGGCTACATAATGGGTATATAATAGCTATATTAAGGGTATATACCTAGTGGTCCTTATTAAGGGTCCCTCCTTTTACCGTTGGATTCTATGAACCGTCAGAAGCTCTGTAACACCATCACCCTGCACTCACTCTCTCTCTCTCTCTCTCTCTCTCTCTCTCTCTCTCTCTCTCCCTGTATATTATGTCCTGTTTGTGTATATATATATGTATATAGGTAGTATGTCTATTGTCTAACAAATGCGTATATGTGTGTGTATGCTCACATACATGCTGTAAGCTACACCAGAAATACTATACTGAACTTAGAACCCCGGCAACAATTATAATTTTAGCGGTTTCTTAGGGATTATAATAATGAAAAAACAAAAATGATTTCTAAGTACCCCTAAGGAAACCCGATCTAACTACTCAGGCTCCTGTGGGCCGCCCTTTACGAGCACTATGGCCCCCCCTTTTCTGGCTCAATTCGGTTTTAGAGTCTTGCTTAGGGTTTAGGGTCTTAGGGTTTTGGGGCTTTAGGGTTTCAGGGTTTGGGGCTTTAGGGTTTCAGGGTTTGGGGCTTCAGGGTTTCAGGGTCTTAGGGTTTTAGGGTGGGTTTGGGGCTTTAAGGTTTCAAGGTTTCGGGTCGATAGGCGCCACGGCCTTCATGCGCGTGTTCTTGGTGATCTTCTTGACCAACTCGGGAGACTTGAGCATGCCTCACGCAGCAGGATTTTGGTGGTTCCAGGCTTAGGTTTTGAGCTCACCCTAAGGGTCCAAAGGGCCCAATAATCAGAAACTTAGGCTTCGGATACTAATTAGTTATGTAGGTTACAGTTTTTGGAGAGTATATGATCATTAGGTACTTGGACCCTTAGGGTCAGGGTCTGGGAGGTAAGGTTTGGGTAGGGTGTGAGCTAAGGGTATGGCGTGTAGGGTTTGTGGTTGGGGGTTCAGGGTAGCATTATGGCTTGGGGGTTACGGCCGCTTAGGGATCCGGGAATAGCCGAACAACGAGGCTAGGTTGAATCGGTCTCTTTGTGCGCTCTTAGACGCCAGTACTGTATGCCGAAGTCTTCGAGCCTCGTGGGAAGATGAACCCAACAGCCTAAACCCGAAGCGCCCTAAACCCTATAAACCCTAAACTCTCATCCCTAAACTCTAATACATCTCCGGGAAAGAATGTTTGCCTTCTCGAAGCCTGCAGTTCTACGTCTACAGGCCCTGACACTGAAAGAAGAGCTCCGATGTGGCCTTGCAAGTTAGCATAGGGGCCTCAATAGCTACAAAAGTTGGAATAGGGTTTAGAGTTTCGGGTCTTGGGGTATATTAGCATACAGCAATTTCTTATGTGAAAACAGCAGCTCCTATCCAGTGCGCAAGAGGCTTCACGTTCAGCTTGCTCAGAAACCTAACGTAGGGGCCTCCATAATTGCGGTAGTATTTTAGGGATCCCTACTATTGTAGGGATTACAGTATAACGTCTGCTGTCACTTGTTTTCGTACTTTGGAGCACACAAGCAACACGAAGACCAAATCCCCGTCTGCCTTCGAACTCCTGTCGTGAGACGATGCCGTTGTTGTCGACATCTGCCTGCAGACGCAGACCGCTTGAGGATTGCAGTCTGATTTGGGTCGGGGCTGGCTTAGACTAACAGCCGTGCTCTTCCTGTATCCTGTGGGCCCTGAACCCTAACTCAACCAGACGCCTTTGACAAACTCTAAACGGTGGTGCTTCAAACGACCGAACCTTGAATCCGGGAGCAACGGCGTACAAGCACCGGCTCTCCTGAAGTACGTAAACCCTGAGCCCTGAAGCCTAACACCGAAAGCAAAATGAGAAGCATCCGTTGTTACAACTAGGACAACCATGCTGGCCAGGCGAACACTTTTCAGTGCTCGGTTTCGGCTTAATTATATACTTTGGCCTTTGTAGGTACATTGGGCCCTAAGTATATACACTATTTGGGCACATGGACCCTTAGGGTACTTTAGCACAACAATACTTATGTCGCAATTGCGTTGTCCGCAGATAGTGGCTCAACTTCCCAGGACCGCACATTACGAATGACGCCCCCGAATAGCTCTTCAATAGAGTCCTTATGGCCCTCCCCAGGGCTCCTTTAATAGAGCCCTTATGGTCCTTAATCGTGGGTATTTGGGGTATGTCAGAGGGTACTTGGGGGACTAGGCAAGGTTCGGTTCTGAGTTGTAGGATTCAGGCTCCTGCAGCCCGACTCAAGCTGTGAATACCGACCGCGCAATGCAAATCCTGCAAACTCGAGCCCCACGCAAACATCTAACTCAGAATGATGACCCAGAGTCGTATTTTGAATCAAGCCCAAAAAGCTAGTTAATTACAGTTCCAGATACTGCAGCACCGTCGAAGAGAGCACGTACTTCGGGCACAGTGTGGACCGGAAAACGCAGTGATTCGGAGGCACGCGCTCCGGGAAGAAATAATCACTAGCCCCTACAAACCCTAAATCCTCTACCATAAACCGAATCTAGCTCCGCAGTCTCTCGTGCAGCCGTCACAGTTCATGCAAACCTGCATTCTGGATCGCTTGTCTTCGCCAAGTCCATGAGTTTGTTGATGAGAAGTTTGGGGTATAGTTGGGCAAAGCAAACCGCAGCACTAAGTTCTAATCCCAAGACCCCAGTCATCCCTGGCCGACATTCTGAACCTGATCCTAAGCACTTAAACCTGAACCCTAAACACCGGCTCTAGCATCTATACATAATAAACCTAAATCCTGACCCCAAACCCTAAAACCTTCAAACCCTAAACCCAAAGCCACACAACACCCAAACTCTGAACCCTAAGCCGACCCCACACCCCAGCTGGGCCTCACGAAAGAGCTCCATAAGGACTTTCGTGATCATCGATTTCCGTTTCTCCTTTACAGGGAACTCCAGAAAGTTGGAATATGGTTTCATGGTAGGATCCCCTATAATTTACCTTAAAGGGGTTACGATAATGATATTCCAACTTTCTGGCTTTTACCTTACAGGAAAAGGTTGAAGGCTAGGGTTTAGGGGGCGCTGCCGGGGTTGAGGGTTCATGGTAGTTTAGGGTTTAGGGTTTAGGGTTTAGGGCCGCATCTTTGTGCTCCTAATGACCGACTTCATTGGCAGCTGGGACACCGAAGCTTCACCCGGCAGTTAAACAGAAATCGCAGAGAAGCGTCTGACCGGACCACAGAAGACAATCGCTTAGTTCTTGTTGCTTGTGCTATTGGCTGCGGCAATCCCCAAAAAAGCGGGGCTATCAAACCCCAAACCCTAAGCCCCTAGACTCTAAACCCCTAAACCCTAAACCCTTAAACCCTAAACCCCTTTACGCTAAACCCCCAAACCCCTAAACCCCAAAGCCTAAGCAAGACAAAGAGCAGTTCCCTAAGATTGACGCCCAAGATCCGCCCCTGCCCCCAACCCATTAAAGCCCTCATGAGCCCATAAGGCCTTTTCGTAGTATCCAAAGGGTCCTTAGTACCTATATGGTAGAATGCAGGGTTTCTATATTAAGAATGAATATCATGATTTCGGGAAGTATCCCCCATAACAGTACCTAGGACCCTGTGGGGGTAGGTTACTGCCTGTATGTAACCACACTGCAGAAACTCAATGTACACTTTTATACAAACGTAACATACATTCACATATCCCACTTCTATGTGCACGCATGCATACGTATGCTGCACCACCCCGACCACCACCTAGCCCGCTACCCTTCCGCCCCTCACCCCGCCACAGCTCCACTGCACTCCTCCACCCCTCCACCCGACAGATTGGAGGCGTAGGGCAGAAGTGTTAGCCGAGGGCAGGCTTGAACGAAAATTGCGGAGTGGAAGGGCGGGAAGGGGGTGGTGGCCTGCAAGGGTGGAGGGCTGGAGGGTCTTGGGAGTTGAGGGGTTCCTGATTTGGGGGGTCCTTATACTAAGGTTTAGGGTACTATATTGGGGTAGGGGGTGGAGTTTAGTTCGTAAATGTACTGGTTAAACAGCACTTTTGTACTACCTCCGTGGCTCCGGAGCTTGGCCGCCAGCCACTCATTTAAACAAACTTCACCGTATTGTAGACGCATAGAAGAGGCCGTAAACTTAAAACATGGGTCAAGGATGATTCGAAATGACTAATGACTAGTGCGCGATTTCGCTTTCTTCTGTCTTCAGGGTATCAAGATACATGCCAGGATAGTGCTGTTTTATATGTGTATATGTATGTACATTATCTATGTATGTGTGTATATACATATATATATATATATATATATATATACATTTGGAAGGAAATAGATGGGCCGGTTGGGATTGTCAGGACTTCTGACCAAGTGAGTGATTGTGGGCAATCCCAGTACCCGCATCCTCACTGGAGCCCGTGCAACAAAACTTCAGCAGACTGTGGATGTCAGCTTTCGAAAACTATGTTTGATGTCCCATGCTTAGCCCCAAACCCTAAACCTACACCCTAAACCGAATTTTTGAACTTTTCACAGGACTCGAAAAATCTCGGACAGACGAAGGGCTCAGAGAGGTTATGGGCGAAGAAGCTTGGAGCAAAGGCAAGATTCATAAGGTCTGCCTGAACACTATGCACTAAGGCCCAAAACCGTAAACTGGGGTTAAGGGTTTAGGGGTTGAGTACATTTAGGGGTTTAGGGTTGGAGGGTTGAGGGCTTACCCTGAACCTAAGATGTCTGGCATGCGATACTCAAGGGGCGCCTCTCTCTGCTCATCTTCCTTCTGCATCTGATCGCGGATAGCGATCATGTTCTCACTGACCACACCTGCTCCCGGGCTCAGGGGTTTCGGGTTTAGGGTTCAGGGTTTGGGAGTTTAGGGGTTTACAGGTTTGGGGTTCTGGGATTTAGGAGTTTAAGCTTGGAGGTTTTGGGTTCTAGGGTTTAGAGGTCTAGTCTACCTTAAGCCGGAATAACCTACCTTTTTAGGTTCCCTATTATGATTTCCTTATATATGTCCTTAAAAGGTAGGTTCTTCCGGCTTAAGGTAGGGTTAAGTTCTCTTTGGCCACACTTCTTCTGCACGGACTGAGGACAGCTTTCTCTCAGCGTTCCCCGGCCAAGGCTAAGGTGGAAGCCGACTGAGCATACTCTTCCATTCTACATGTAGGAGCAAAATAGTATGGGTAATTATTAAGGCCCCTACATTAAATCCGTATAATACCCCTTGTAGTAATCCTTATAGCCTTATAGACCCCCTTTTAAAGGAACCCCCAAACAGCTCAAGCAGTCAAGTACTGTACACTCGAAAGCTGGATGCTTGCCTAAACCGATACTTGGAGCGTCGGGGGACTTAGTAAGTAGGTAGTAAGTAGACTTATAAGTACCCGAAAAAGGACCCAATTGGGGTTATGGTACTTATAAGTCCCTAAAATAACCAGTTACTAAGTCCCTTGACCCTCCAAGTATGTTCAATCCCCGACCCACAGCTCGTGAGCTGTTGGGCATGCCTGTACTTGGATCATGGGACTTAGTAACTAGGGTTATTATTAGGGTAACTATACTTATAACTACTTATAACCCCAATAAAGGTACTTACAACCTTACTTACTAAGTCGCATGATCCTCCAAGTAGCCGAAACAACCTACCTTTTTCACGAACCATATACATAAACCATAATAACTTGGCTGACTTCTGAACCCCTCCTAAAAGTTAAACTTTTAGCCTCCTTAATATAAGTAAGATAGTTCATATAGAAGCCCAAAAAGTTACAGTCCTAAGAGCCAACCAGAAGAACGCCGAGATAAGGAACCCCCAAAACGTAGGTCTTTTCGGTTACCGGCGAACCCTGCTCTTCAACTTGTAGACCAAGAAACGGCCAGTGGCAGGCAAGGTTTGAATTTGTCGAATTCCAACGGTGCCCTCATGATGATTAGAATAGGGTTTGGGGGTGTTTTATCACTTCCTTAAACTAGGAATACCGGACATTACTCGAACCAACATGGCAGGCTTCTATGCTACCACAAACCCCGCGTTACACCCTAAGATAAGATGAAAGAAACAAACAGCGGCTCGAAATCTGAAGTACCATAAACTGAACCCGGAAATCCCACATCGACAGAAATCGAAGATGAGTGTGGAAAGTAGCCCCCTACCATAGGCTTCCATAGACCCCTAAACAGACCCCTATGCTTTTCCCATAGACCCCTATGCGCCCGACCCCTCCCGCGGCCACAAACCCCTACAGAACTCCAGAAATCAGGGATTTTGGGTTAAGGGTTGCGAACTGGAAAGCCTTGACCCCAAGCCGAAAGACTCTGAACTCTCCGCCTGTCATCACGGCTAGGAGCGCCCAGGCTGAGTAGATGTAGAAGACCACAAAGAGGGGCTGAAGAAATGGCATCCTCAGCTTCGAGCTGGGCTTTTTTTTAAAGTGGAGTTGACTTTTACGTCTGCCGGCAGTCGGCGCTCAACTATATCCATAAACCTCCGCTTCAGTAGTTCACGAGGACGTCCCCAGCTTCGAGCTGGGCTTTGACGGTTTGGGTTTAGGGTTTATCCAAGGGTAAATAAGGAGGGACCCTTAACAAGGACCCCTAGGTATATACCCTTGATCTAGCTATTATAGACCCATTATATAAAGCCCATTATGGGGTAGTAGGGTCCCCATTAAGGGTCCCCCGTTTTTTGGGATTTGCATGGGGTCTTGAGGGCTTTAGCGGGCGGCGTCAGCCTGGTCTAAATCGCCCCCGACGAGGTGTATCCCATTGCGGGTCATACAAGCAAAGAGCTGCAAACACGTGAGAAATACGGTGCCCCCCAATTTGACAAAGTCGTGATCCAAATGAACCGAATTTCAACAACTTTGCAGTAGATACGAATAGCTGGGGTGCGTACTATCCACGTTTTTGGTCATCTGACTAAATTTCCAAAGCTGTGCTCGCGACCTGCCTACCAAGAGCCCCCTATATAAGTCTCTAACAACAAGGGGCCTTGACAATCAGAACAGGGCTTAGGGGGAAATTACAATAGAAGTGCATAATGAGGATCCGCCTGGAATAATGTTGGTAGTGATTCAGCCTCCTAACCCTCAACCCTAAGCCCTAAACCTTAAACTCACTGAAACCCAGAGCCCTAAACCTCTAAGTAGACACCAAGATGCTCCTCAAAGAGCGGCACGAACTTCATCAAGCTCCAACTGCTCACCTCTTGAACTCAATGGGATTAGGTTGAGGGTTTAGGGTTTAGGGGCGAGCTTGGGCGATTGCTTTGGTTTGGGGGTGTAGGGGTTCAAGAGCCTCTGGCTTATTCATGCCGCATTGCTGCACCGGAGAAGTTAACCGACCCGTGCAAAGGTCTAGCAGTTGGTTGCCAAAAGGACTGGTTCAAGTGGCGAGGCCTGACCCCTAAACCCCCTTAACCGCAACACCGTGCTACTTCTTGGGGCTCCAATATCAACCTTTAAGTCGTCGTAGAAATAGTATTTATGCACGCTCGTAACAGAAGTAGTTGCAACAGGCTCTTCATCACAGAATCTCTGGCTGTCTGCTGCTTTGAGGCCGTGCCGAAGAGAGTGAACATACTAGTGCTGACGGAGCTGAACATCTCCTGAGAAGGCCAGAAACCACCGGCTTGGGTTTAGGGTCCTGTGGTTCCTTTAGACGAGGTCTATAAGCGTTCCTTTAAAGGGATCTAAAATTTACAAAGATTAGGGTTTAGGATTTAGGGTTTAGGGATTAGGGGTTAGGGTTGCAGTAGAAGCCCCAAAGTTGGAAACCCAATAGCCTCCATCCCTAAGACTAATGTATAGGAAATCCCAGCCCTATTTGGCCTTAATCCCGTTTCCAGCTTTATGGGCTTTACTGTAGGGTTCTGAATCTGTGGCTTCGTCTCTGGGTTGTAGTTTTGGGGCACTGGAAAGCATTTATGAATAGATACCTCTATAGGAACCATAGGGAAATTAAAAGGTTTCCCAAATTGCCACCTAGGTCTTACTAGGACTCCGGAAGGATTTGTGCACGGTTTGGGCATGGCTCGTAAGAGCCAACAGTGTACTTGGCTGCTTTTTCGCGTAGGAGGGTTTACGGCCTAGGGTGGTGCTTTGTTGGTGCCGCTCTCCCGGATGCTGTCTGCAATCCCTAAACCCTGGGCCCTAAACCCTAAGGTTTTCAGTTTTCAGTTCGGAGTGCGCACCTGATGCTTTCGCTGTATAAGTCTGGCACGGACCATGTGATGCTTCAGCTCTTCAGCAACCTCGAAGCCCCAATAACTCCCATACTTCTGGATCCTAAAGTTTTAAAAGCTTACTACCCACGACCGACCCTACACCAGCAATATACAACCCTCATCCAAAGATAGCCCAAGATCTACTTTCCATACAGCCGCTTGCCACTCCCTGATAGAAACCGATACCTAAGGGTCCCATTTATTTGCAAGGTGCTTCCCCAAGTAACAAGTAAATCCCCAATATAGAAACCCTACGTTCTACTAACTACTATATAGGCACTGCGGAACACTCAAAGGGACTCTAAACCCTACACCCTTAAAGGAACCCTTGTTCTACTATGTAGGTACTCAGGACCCTTTTGGGGTCCTTGATCTCTTTCATCTCCGGATCGTCATCGTCAGCGATCACCGTTCCGTGGCCAATGAGCCGTGTGCATAGAATCGCCACTGAGTACCTTCTGCAAGCAGGATGGGTATCCAAGGATCAAAAGACGATCGCTGATACTTTCGTGCTACCACCCGGAACCATACAGAATCGCTCGCTATAGAACCCCTAAACCCTCTAGTCCAGAAGCTTGGCAGTTCGGGCATCGCGTGGCTGTATGAAGGTTGTGGAAGCTTGGAGACATGTTGTTCTTGTTCGTCTTTACTTACGAACTTCACTGACCCTCCAAGCAGAGGAAACAACCAAGAACCACCAGCAATCAAGCCTCAGACTAGAAGCCGCGGAAAGACGCACCCCAAACCCAGAACCCGAAGCCCTACATAGAGACCCAGGGGACTTAGCGACGTCGGTTATAAAGTACTGGTATACTTGGGGGTATCTCCGTTTAGGGTACTTATAGCTTCCCCTAGGCCTCTAAGTATAGTACCCTTAACGGGGCCCCTTTGATAGAACCCTATTTTTCTGTCGAGCGCAGGAGGGCTCCCAACAGACTTGTGAGAATGCAAAAGGCACGAGTAGAAGTACACTGGGACAGTGGATAGAACCCCAGAGTACGCGTAAAGGGGCCCTACTTACTACAAGTCCCCTGGACCTCCAAGTAAATCTTGGCCCAAGCCCTAAACCCTAAATCCGACTGGAGCCGCATTTTTCGAATTTTCTGCCAGGCTGCAACGTGAGGATCATGAAGACGAGGACCCAGAACATGCCTCGCCGAGAGCCGGAGGTTTAGGTCTCGGGTTTAGGGTTTCGGGTTTAGAAACTCCAATACCCCTAGTAATTAAGGAATATTCCTTAAATCATATTAAGGATCCTACTATAATTTAAGGTATATTCCTTAATTAAGGGGTATTGGAGTCTCTGGGGGGTTTAGGGTTTTGGGGTTTAGGGTTTCGGGTTTCGGGCTTACAGTTTAGGGTTTCGGGTGTAGGGTTTAGGGTGTCGGTTGTCGGGTTCAGGGTTTTGGGTTTTAAGGGGGCTCCATGATCGTGTTTCGTGACTGATGGGTGGATTCTTCATGTTGAGGGCCGGGGAGTTTTGGGGGTTGGGTGGCTTGGGGGACGGTACTTGGAGGATCATGGGACTTAGTAAGTAAGGTTATAAGTACCTTAATTGGGTTATAAGTAGTTATAGGCATAGTTGCCCTATAATTATGACCCCAGTTACTATGTCCCATGATCCTTTAAGTAGAGGCTACTCTTCGAAGGTCTACAAGAGCTCGAAGCGTCTGAAGCTTGCAGCGGCCCACAGAGCTAGCATCCTGAAGCCTAAGCCCCTGGGTTAAGTGTCTAGTATAACCGTAGAGTAACATAGAATATTATAGTATAGTCTAGTCTAGGTCTAGTATCATGTCTAGAACTTCATCCAAATCTTGGCAAGGCCAGTCGAGGTAATGTACCTGAAGGGAACATGACCCCAAAGTAGCGCTAAGTCAGCTGTAAGCTGTAGTGTCCCGAGTAAAGCAGTTGATGTGACGTATTGTTCAAAAGCATGGGCAAACAATAGCACCATCAAAATCAAGACTGCGAGCCCTGTGAACCAAGTCGTCATCGACACTTTTATCGCCATTAACGTCAGAATGGTCAAACATATCATCACCATCGGCAGCAACATCGACATCACCATTGCCAGAAACCCACAGCATCATGCTCATCCTCAGTAGAGCGATCACAGTCACTAGCATCACCATCGTCACGCACGACAGCTATAGCCATTGTCAGATGAGTCATGCCAATGCAAGCATGATTACTTTAGCGGCAAATCACAACTGCTGCAACCGCAATGGGGTCACCATCATTGTAATGCATAGCAGTGGTCGTAGTCGCAGTAGTAAGCTCGCAACGCATACTGCCCAGTAGCATTTGCAGTCGTAGTGGTACGTCGTTGGACTTATATGACCGACTGATGATAGTACTAAATCGGGCAAATGCAAGACACGTACTTCCCACCCGATCACTGTCAACAAAGAACCCATGAAAACCACTTCAGCTTAAATCCAAACCCTGAACCCGATAGATGTACTCAGAGCCCAAACCCCAATCCTTCAAAAGACCCTGGACAAATCCCTTAAAGGAACCCTAAACCAACCCTCTTAAAGGAAACTCTGAAGGAACCCCAACCCCAACAAGCAGATCAAATGAACCCTAACGGTTGATGATATAAATCCTGCATGACCCATAATAAGGAATATACCCTAATTCCCATAGTTTAAGGTCCTTAAGGTAATGCAGGATTTATATCATCAACAGAAGCCCTAGTCCCTTAAAGCAGCCCTAAGCCCTAAGACGCCCGAAGCCTTGGAGCGCTTCCATGATGGATTGCGCCAGCTCATAGAGGGGTCGCACGATCCTTTGCCCAGAGAGCCCAACACCCCTTAATTAAGGAATACAGCTTAAATCCTAATATGAAGCGCTACATAATTTAAGCCATATTCCTTATTTAAGGGGTATTGGGCTCTCTGGGTGCTGCTTTTTGCCGGGACTAAGGGTGTAGGAGCTCGGGTTTAACAGTTCAGCGAGGTCATGGTTAGGGATAGGTCTAGGATTTTGGGGCTTTCGGGTTTAACTATAGTCTCTGTGATAGCTCCTGTTTTTGGACAAAACCAACTTTATAATATTCAAGATCCTATAGGGTAGCCAAAACTGGAAATACAATGGAGAGCAATTGCGGGTATCACCTAAACCCTTAAAGATCCCTTTCGTTTAAGTAGGAGTTCAGGCAAAATGATTCATAAGAACCCTGACGATATGGTCTCTTGTTTACGTTTTCGGGCTTTCGGGCGTAGCCGCCGGGCCCAGAGTTAGCTTATCAGTGATCTAAACTGGTTTTCCAGGTCTTGTAAGGGTTGATCCCAACTTCTGTAGCTCCGCTAGAAACTGATCCCTTGAAGTGGCGGCAGCCACAGACAGCTTCCACAGACACTCAACTCAACACCGAATTTTTGAAAGTCTGAACGAGTGGAGGTACATTACTGCTGGGTTCTTGCTTTTTCTGCAAATCAACTTAACCTAAAACTTCAATTCATGAGCCAGAACACAGCAATCTAAGCTCATGCGGCCACGCTGCTTCACTAGCCTGAAGAGTCGGACAATGCGCAGCAGCCTGGCCATACCTCGGAGCTTCAGAATACCAGGCTTCCTCTTTCAGGAACCAGGTGGGGTACGAAAGGTTCCTAAGTTGGCTTTAAAGGGGTCCTTTAAGGGTCCCTGTAAGGGTTTCTATAATTCTATAAGGGGTACTATAAGGGTCTGGGGGTTTAGGGTCCTAAGCAATACAGTAGAACGTAGGGTATCTTTTATAGGAACTACCATGATGATTTTCGGAAATCTTTGTGATGATCCTACCTAGGACCCTTCGGGGTACTGGCACCCCATACAGTAACAGTCTATGATAGGGCTACTTTTTTACGGGCCGTACATACCACATCTCATACATATATATATATATGTGTGTCTATATATAACATATATATATATATATATATATATGGAGAGAGAGAGAGAGAGAGAGAGAGAGAGAGAGAGAGAGAGAGAGAGAGAGAGAGAGAGAGAGAGAGAGAGAGAGAGAGAGAGAGAGAGAGAGAGGAGAGAGAGGAGAGAGAGAGAGAGAGAGAGAGAGAGAGAGAGAGAGAGAGAGAGAGAGAGAGAAGGAGCGAGACAGAGCTGGTACTGGGTGGGGGCAGTATACAAGGTTTAGGACGGTTTAGGGTTCAGGCCCGGTTTAGGGATGCCCTTATCACATCAAGGATCCTGCTTTGTAACGTCCTTTTCAGGATTCTATGAGAGCAGTTTATGGTCCCGTACAGCTCGTTTCACAAACTAGAGCAATGTAGGAACGTGATTGAGAAACCCGGGTCCTATACACCGAAAGCATAAACTATATTGAATAGTGAGACCTAAGGTCAGGTTTCTAGGTCCTGAACATAAGACTTTATCAGGTCTCTTTATCGGACTCCCGTAAGAGTACAAGCTTTAATGTTTTAGCGGTCATTACGAAAAGATATAAGATTGAACAAGTGCTTAGGTCTCCGCCGGCTGACGAGTTGAGGGCGTCTTTGCAAGGAATAAGATTTCTTTCGGTCTTCCACGTGTATGCAATCCTTGTTGGCCCCAAGGGGCGAAAGACCATGAACACGGATGCCATTCCTGCGCGAGCAGTTCTCATTGCGCTTATCACGATCAAGATCACGAATCGGATGAGGGTTGCGGGGTTCATGGCCCTATACTGTCCTACAAAAATGGCACCAGCAGAACGGCGTTACAAGCCTTCTCATCGTTGAATGTTGAATCTCAGGCCGAGTGCAAACTCTACGGAATCCCATGAACAAACTTTGGCACATCCGTGTACGTCTCTTCAAGCGCTCCCCACTACGGAGGAACCCGATCTTTGGTCCGGCTGGGGCGTCTAGGGAGAGAAAGCACGCGGTGGCTGAGTAGGCTTTTACAAACATGCATGCATATTCAATATACTCTGTATATATGTATATGTATACACCCACATCGTTTTTGTTTTTGTTGTGATGATGATTATGGCTGTTATTGTGGCTGTTTCAAGGGATGGAGTAGGTTTCGAGGGGTTTCAGGTGGCCAGTCAGGCACGAGACAGTTGCAGACCCGATTTTGAACGTCGGTACTTTCGGCAACTGTAATGGCCAGAATGCAAAACCCTGCAACCTTCAATCGTAAAACCCCAAAGTCTAGGCCTGAGCCCTATTGGCCATGACTATTGGCTGCAGCTTCGGAAATATGTCCTTGCTTGCGCTGGCTGGCATCATGCTGCATCATCCAATGAAGCACTGGCATGATCCACCTGAGCTAGTACAGAGGCATTAATACTTAGAACAGGGTTGTCGAAAGTTATAGCAAGGAACCCCCCAAAATAGTATTGGTTAAAATTAGGCCCCTATAATATGTACAAGACCATTTGTTATACAAAGGAACCACCAAACACCGTATTGGTAATTATTTAGGCCACTCTACTATCTTCAAGCGTGCCTTAGGGCTCCCTAAGGCACGAAGAAACCTCCTAAAGATTGTCCGGAACCTCGCAAACAAAAAACTCCTTGGAGATCAAAACAAAATGCTGTTCTGAGGGCTCTACCCTCTAGTTAAGGGGTCACAACCTACTATTCGGTGGGGTTGAGGGTTTGGGGTTTGGGTTCTCGATTTGGCTTGGGCCTGAGGGTAGCAGACCACCCCGATTAAGGGCACTGGTAGTTGCAACCTGCTAGCCGAGCCGTGTCAGGCACCAAGCACAGACGGAACCGATCGGTCGAAAAGATGTTGGCCTGTTCATGTCTACACCTAAACTTTGGCTCCCAAAGTTGATTTCTCGTTTTCTTTGGGAAAAGTCTGCCCAATAATTTATGCACCGGGACAGTTTTTTGAGCAGCGTCCCTCAATCCCAAAGTTAAACCACGACCTAAGGCCCCTATCAAACTACAACTAACAAGCTACAGCAGCAACCCTACAGTAAACCCCATAAAGTTGGAAACTGCATTAAGGCCAAATAGTGCGGGGATTCCCTATACATTACTCTTAAGGATGGAGGCTCTGGGGTTTCCAACTTTTGGGCTTCTACTGTACATGGGTCCTGACGACCCCAAAGCCTCAGCCCGCAAGAGCGGCAAACCCAAAACCCGAAGCCCCCTCAAGCAAAAGATGGTGGTTTCCGAAAATGTTGGGGTACCTTGGTATGGCGTCCTTATAATTCGGATCCAACTATTCGGGGCACTGTATTAGGGTCCCCTATTTTCGGAAACTCCCACATGGGGGTCGGAGTGACTGTTGGAGCAAACAAAACAAGACCCCTCAACCCTCAAGCCCAGAAAGCCTAACTCCGGAACCCCAGAAGGGCTCGTCACTTGGAGCAAAGCCAAAACATACAAAACACAAGTTAAAGGATCCCCGACGCTGCTCCTCCAGCCTGAAAGCCCTGACGATATCCTAGTTAAAGGCCTGTTGCCTAGACCCTAAGCCTGATACGAAACCGTAAACCCTAAATACCCCCAGTACTAGACTCTATGACAACAAGCCCTAAGCCTTAGGCCTAACCCAATAGAAAAGGCCCATCAATGTCCTAGACCCTATGACACTAACCCCTAAGCGCTAACCAAACAGAAAACGAGCATCGATGTCCTGGCAGCCTCAAACATCCCAAAGACCCCACGACCGAGCCCTAGGTGATGCAGCTCTGCGGTTGCAGAGATTCGTAAGGTATGTTGCTTTGGAGTTTAGGATGTGGGGGTTTAAAGGGTTTAGCTAAGTTTAGTTTTCATTTTTAAGGGCCGCTTTTCGTGTTTGCAGAATGCGTAACGAAAGCCTATGGAAGGCGGACAGACTGCCAATGTTAGGCAACCATGAACCTAGCTTTAGGTCAGGAAGTTAGGGTCTAGGGATTTGGGCGAAGACTTTAGGTGATCAGTGTCTCTTTCCTACTTGTCGGGTAATTATCATGGGGAACTAAAGGTTAACCTTTCTGGTTGTATGGTGGTTATATAGGGACTATACTACGTAAAGAAGGTTGAAGGTTACCTACTCTACTACTAAGTTAAACTACAGTAAACAAACCCTAAACCCGACACCCTAAACCCTTAACGCTAAGCCCCAAACCCTAGCCTTAAAGGGACCCCCTTAAAGTCCCCTTAGAGTGTCTCTTTAAAAAATTGAACTCACCCGGAGCAAGCCGACCGAGGCGCTGGTCGGCAACGCCGCTGGTGACGATGGAAAGGTCAAAGACGTTCCAACCCCATTCGTCCTCCAATTCACATCTGATTTGCACACCATATGACCGAAAACGAGTATGTGATCAGACCAGTTTCGCACCACCTCCGGAAGAATGTGTGTGTGTGTGTGTGTTTGTGTCTGTTTGTGTGCTTCAGATCTAAAAATTACTCCACCGATGTGAGACTTTGGATACAACCCTCGGTTGGATGCCCTGTGGTTGCGAACCAGCGATCACTGCACTACTCTCTACTATCTTGGCCAACTTACCTTCATGGCAAAAAGACCCAAAGGGTCCTATGTGCCTATAAAGTAGACCGTAGGGTAAGGGTTTCTATAAGGGTGCCAGAAGGGCTTAGGGGCTTAGGGTCCGACGTACCAATGTACATATATATATATATATAGTACAAATGTAGAGTTCCCATCCTAGGAATAACCAGTATGGTTTGGGGAAGTATCCCCATGACACTACCCACGACCTAGGACCCTTTGGGCATGTGATGCTGCCTGAAGCGGCGCGGCTCTTTCGTGAGTTTGAGTTTGAGGCTCGGCCCAACATAGCCGAAACCATCACGTGGGGATAGTAACTAGCTATCGTAACCATAAAACTGTCTACCCAAATAAATCCGTAGATTACAGGCCTCCAGCGCCCTGAAACAGAAAAGCCAAGAACATCTTGAATGATGGCGACAGCTGTCAGTATGGAACCCCTGCCCCCTAAACCCTAAACCCCCATTCCACCAAACCTTTCAATCCTCCTGCACAAGTCGAGTCGGACACACCGGACCTGCCCTCCAAACCCAAGTAGCATAGAGGTCTTCCCAGAGAGCCCAAGACCCCTTAATTAAGGAATATACCTTAAATTATGAGGGGACGCATAATATGATTTAAGCTATATATTCCTTTATTAAGGGGTATTGGGCTCTCTGGGTTCCTATTTAGTACTGGCATTCGCCACTAGTTTGACTACGGTTTGGGGGTACATTATCGTCTCGCTGTAGTGAGGATCCCGAAGAAATAATGCGTGTATTCAGGCTTCTATACTACTAAGTGGGCATCGTCCGACCTGCAGGCCGAAGTTCTCAAGATAGGTCTCACAAGGTTCAACGAGTGTAAAAAACAATAATTCCTAAAGAGACCATAGTTTACACAAGACTTGTATACTACCTCCGTCACCCTCATCAGCAAGGCCGGCCTTGGGGAAACTTCTAATGAATCCAATATAGGGGCCTTAATCATTCTGCTGATGGACAAAATCCTGCATTACCCACAATAAGGAATATACCATAGTTCCCATAGCTTAGAGTCCTTGGGGTCATGCAGGATTTTGTCCCTCAACAGTAGGTCTCACAAGGTTCAATGAGTCTTCGGTTTAGGGTTTAGAGTTGAAAATTCCGAAGACTGCCTTGAAGACCGATGTCCGTAAGCTGTTACACGGTTGCTCTACTGTTTCGTCCTGAAATCAGGCGATGAAGGCATTGACATGTTGACTAGGTTTTCATGCTCATACTCTATGGACTACTCCTCGGTTTTGAGGTGGCAACTGCTACTCCCTCACGGAAAGAGTTCATGCATGCCCCCAACTTCCACGACCCCCAATGAAAATAAAAGTACAATGAGTCAAGGGTTGAGTCTATACACAATAAGCCTTCAACTTTATGCAAACCCGGCATGCTGGGGGTTTTCGGGCTGAAACTGTTGAGTTTTCGTGGGGTTGGCACTAGCATTTAGGGTTGGATGAGTTCTTCCTCTCAGGGTGCATCGTCCAAGTTTGGGACAGATGATTTCACGCCATACGTTGTGAATCCCGATTCTTGGATTGAGCTGTGCATTGCAGTGCCTCCTGCTTGAAGAAATTGCAGCCATGTCCTTGCGCAGCTGCAGTCCGTTTGTGCTGCTGGGTGGCGGGAAACAAGATGTCACCACCATCTGAAAAAAGGAGCTGTCTGAACCCTGAGCAATCACCGTGACAATAAAAAGCATCCGAATTCAATTCAATAGAGCTCGATGAGACCAAAGCAATCGCGAGTTAAACTCGGAATGGATTCCTAAAGAACCCCAGGCACGCGCCTACATTTGACACTTGACCACAACATACTTATATTTGAAACTCCTACTGTCGAAATCCCTATTTGCTACTACAAAAGCCCTGAACTCTAAACCGGGAACCCCCTGAACCCCCAAATGCTAAATCCTAAACCTCTGATTGCTGACTGGGGGTTCACGGGCTTTGGTTTGTTGGTTTACCGTTTTTGGGTGTGGGACCTCTGCACCTCTGAAGCCCCAGCATCCCAAAGAAAAGCTCGAAAGTCTTAGTCCTAGTCCCTATTTCATCAGTAGCTGAGTAGATAACTTTTGACCTGTTGGGGTTTTTATATAATCTTACCATAATTGAAAAGGTTAACCTTGTTTGGGCTAGGGTACACATGGGACCCTGCCATTCCTGAACCTTCTCAAAAAAAATCCAAGGGCCAAGGGACGCAACAGCCGAACGATAAGCTCGAAGAGGAAGTAGGCGAGCAGCGCATGTCTGAGGAGGGTTTAGGATTTGACTTCAACAAGGGGTCTGTAAGGGCTCCTATAGGGTATATACTGCAGGGGCTTTGATAAATAAATCATAAGAATAGGGTTTCGGGGTGTAGTCTGTATACTGTAGTCATAAAGGCGATACCGCAAACATAGTATTGGTACTAGATTAGGCCGCTAGATTATCCAGAATTCAGGCATTGTGGGCTTTGTGTCATGGTTTGGCCTTGGGATGCAATGTATTGCAAAATTCCAACATGAGCCTCAGGGACAGGGGTCACAGCAAAATCCTACTGGTTCCGGCTAAGTCTTCTGAGCCCTAAATCGGGCAACACAATAACAGAATACCTCCCGGTCACTGTGCAAAAGCACCGCAAGCTCCAAATCCTACACCCTAAACCCCCAACCCGATACCCCCAAGCCCATACCCCAAACCCTGCACCCCAAACCCTAAACTCCTGAAACCCCAACGCCTTGAGCATAATGTAGGGGCCTTTATGATTAGAACAGGGTCTTGGGGCTCATTATACTGTACTTATAATAAGGAACCCTCAAAATAGTATAGGTCATTATTAAGGCCCCTATAGTAATCTTTCTTTTTAGAGATACTGCTTGGACCGAGCAGCTCCACCCAAAACCAAATCCAGCTCTCCAGGTCTGTCTCCAGGCCGATAACCTTTTCGGTTTCTAGGATGCCCAGTAACCTAGGAATAGAAAGGGCTCCCGTTCCGGCATTGGGTACCTTTCCAAGGAACCGGGAATAAGGGTACTACTGGGCATGCTAGGGTTTGTGTACTTGGAGGGTGGGGGGGACCTAGTAAGTAGAGATGTTGCAGAGTTATAGATACCATGACCCATTAGGGAACGGGTCCTACTGTTAAGGCAAATCACAAAACAGAAAAGTGATTCGTACTGCAGAGATACGACATCCTGCTATATCCCCAGGGTCCATGTACGCAAATAGTATATGCTTTGGGCCCAGTGTACCCATGTAGGGAATACTTTAAGGCCGGCGTATGTAGTATTTGGGTACATGGACCCTCAGGGTGTAGGTACGTGGGACCCCTCGTGAAGGTTCAAGGGTTTAAGGGTTTGGAAATTGGGCTTTACAGGGGCTTAGGCTGTGTTCAGGCATGAGGGTTGTTACGTTCTCGTAGTGTTCACACTACATGTACATGCAATGCGTAGACGGCAATGATCTATTATTCAGTTAGATGTCAGGCTGGAGAGTGCGAATGGTTAGCGCTGAGTCTATTTCAGAGCCACTTGGGGTGTTTAGGGCATGTAGGTTGACAGGTTTGAGATAATAGGCCCCAGGATTGACACCTTGGGTTGGGTTTTGGGTCCAGCCCGTAAACCAAGGTCGTGAAACTCCGAAGAAATAAACAGTAGGAGTTGAGTCGAGGTTGCTGGATTAGGCTATATCTTAACTTGGGGTGGGGGGGTGCAATTCAACAATCACAGGAAGGAATCTCTTCGTTGCTACCTTGGGGCCCAAGTAGCCACCGTGAACCTTCCCCAGGCCCAACTTTAACATCCTGCGAACCCCTGCTGCACAACCAAAACCCTGAAATGAAATTAATAACCTCCGTACAAAACCCGATGATAGCCCAAAATCTCCGTCGTCGGGGGACCACAGCGTTGCACATGATGACGACGCCGCTGGTGGCCTGGAACCTTGGTTTCAGGAGGACTTGGGCTCTTTCCCTAAGGCTCCATGTACCTTTATACTCGATACTTGAACCTTAAAGGGCTCCATGTACCCTTATAGTATATACTTGGGCCTTAAATTGCCTATCTAGGGACCCCTTTAAGGCTTAAGTATCTACTATAAAGGTACATGGAGCCTTCGGGTTTGAGGGCCATCAGAGTTTAGGGTTTGGAATCTTGGGTAGGGCTCTTTGGCGTCTCGGGCCTGTGTTTCAAAACGAAAACGAGGGCTCTTCTATAAGAGCTTGGGGCTGTGAAGTTGTGTTTGTCAAGTTTCTTCTCCGAATATCGAAACATTCGACCACTACAAAAAAAGGAGCCACAGCAGGGAACTTTGAGTTTCCTTTTCAAGCCCGAATAACTACTCCCAATCGTACGTGGTATTGGGGCACTGGGAAAGACATATCGAAAGAGGAGCCCTCAGGTACTGCATGCTAAGGATTCGAAAGTGCCTAAAGTACGATCCCGCCGGAATCACTCTGCAACCGCCGGAATGGGCTCAGGAGTTGGGAGTATGAGCCAAACGAAGCCCACATAATACAGGGGCCTTAATAATTAGAATAGGGTTTTCGGGCCCATTATACATTGTCAAAAGAGGAACCCCCCAAAATAGTATCGGTAAATATTTAGGCCCCTAAAATCAACCCTCAACCCTAAGCCGCTGATCTTCACCACGGTGAGGTAGACAGTAAACTGGCAAGCCAAAGTCCTCAAGCGAAATGCACAAAGCCCAACGCCCCAAATCCACAACCCTAAACTATGAATTCGAGGTTGAGGGTTTAGGCTTGCATAAAACCCTAACCCAGCCCCGGAAAAGAAAGACTCATGTCAAAGGTCTCGGCTTCCTACGGTTTAGGCATAGGAGCCAGTTGGATTCCACCCATTCCAAGGTGGTGTCAGTCTCCTCTCGTGTCTCGGCAAAGCCATGTCCTGCCGAGGTGGCTTGTTAAGCCGTAAACGCCATGCCGGCCAGGGGCTTGTTGGTTAACCCTTAAGGGTCCACGTGCCCAAATAGTATATACTTTGGGCACAATGCGATATAGGGAGTACTTTAAGGCCGAAGTATGTATATATGTATGTGTATATATATATATAGTCTACTATTTGGGTACATGGACCCTCATGGACCCTCAGGGTATGCGTAAACTTCGAGGTTCATGTATGCATGTGGTTGTGTCTGCACAGGAGAGGCGCCACTACAAAACCCCGAAGGGGGATTTGTAGCAGAAGGACGCTGCTTGCTTCCTAACTCTGAGCTCATCGGGTGCCAGCAAAAATTCTTCCGTCTCTTTGACACTATGGATACGCTATCAAATGCCCCCAAGACCGACCTAGTTTTATCGTTCTTGAGGCCCCGATTGTATCTACAGTTGCACATTGCCACTGATGCTTGTATGTTTGCGGGTTTAGTCGGTTTAAGGTTTGGTCTCTAGGGTCTAGGGTGCTTCACGACACAGATCGGCAGCTGAATTGATGGGCGGGCGGTTTCTACTTCTTCCTCGAAACATCACACACACACACAATCTTTGACAATCTTGTCCTTATGGTAGCCTGTTTGGCTGCACAGTGTGGTGTCCACAAAGGGAGGATCGTTTCTTCGAGCTCCTCAACTCAACTACTAAGCTGGCAGCGAGGTCTCTAGGCGGCCCTACGACATCAAGCTTTAAACTATCCGTGCAACCCAGGCGCACAGCCCTGAAACTTGTAACAACTTACGTTATATATTGTCCCTATTCAACGTAGACTAGAGTATACCCCAAACACACTTCTAAGTACAAAGAGACTCCTACGTTATACCTCGTCGTCAACGCAACATGGAGGAACCCTGATCTAGTTGATGAATACCTTATCTTCTTGACTTGAAGTCTCTGCATGCGTGTCCTTTATTGCAGTAAAGCCCATAAAATTGGAAACCGGCTACAGGCCAAGTAGTGCTGGGATTCCCCATACATTGCTCTTAAGGATTGAAGCTATTGGGTTTCCAACTGTTGGGCTTCTACTGCAGCCCTAACCCCTAATCCCTAAACCCCAAATCCTAAACCCTAATCTTTATAGAACCCTTATAGATCCCTGTAAAGGAACCCTACAGACCCCTTTTAAAGGAACCTCTTTTTTCAACTCCCTGCTTCCTGCATGCTCGAAGGTGCGGAGTCGCATCCCTTTCTCCTAGGCGCACAGGACGGGATGCGAAGTCCCTACACCCTCCATCTACCCTCTAATAGACCCTAAATGCCCCTTATTTGGGACCATATACCCCTATTTGAGGGTACAAGGAGGGTCCTGGTCATGGCTTCATAGGCGCAGGGTTCAGAGCACAAGGTTTTAGGGTTTAGGGTTGTAGAGTTTAAGGTTTAGGGGTTTAGGTTTCTAGAGTTTAAGGTTTGGAGTAACGGGTTTAGAGTTTCGGGATACCTATGTATCTAGGCCACCTGCCCAGTCGATCTAAGTATGTAGTGAATGTCGGATGCAAATCTATTGCTACATTAGACATAACGAAACAGAACATATATACTTCTCTTCGACCTCTTTCGGTGACAAACCACGCACACGAGGATAAATTCAATCTGCTTCTGGACTCGATTTGTGCGCTACTATCCACTCAGAGGTCACGAGGAAGAGCGCGAGACGCTCGTTAATCCTTGACGCAACCGCAACAAAGAAATGACCATCGTCAGCTTGCGCTGCCATCAGCAATCCGACACATTCTTGTTCACACCCCAACGTCACTACACTTCCGATAGGGAAATGAGATTTTGTGTTCCTTGCAACGCAACCCTCGCCAAGCCCCGCTGCAAATGATCCAAGTATGGCACTTGGAATAGGTCTGACGTGCTGACCTGCGACATGCCACACGCTTCGCACCAACCCAGAACACTCCACTTCTCGCGAGTCAAGCTCTGGGTAGGTGTTGTTGCTAAAGCACTGCCGAAATCTCTAGAAGCATCCGTGACTTCCGAGCTGAATAGGTATAGGTGGAAGCTCCGAACAGTGGATCCTTCAAGGGATCGTGGTGATCCTTTGCCCTAAAGGCTCAAAATGGCCCAAAAGCGTTACATAATATGGTCTTTAGGCTCGAAAGCGTAAGAATATGAGTCCTTAGAGCCTTAGGGTAAGGGTTCGACGAAGGATTCCTATGAGGCTTCACCCCTGAAACATATTCCGGCCTAGACCCAAAACCTGCAGGTTCTGAAACCGTTAAGGTTTAGGGTTCAGGGGTTAGGGGTTTAGGGTTCAGGGGTTTAGGGTTTAGGGGTTTAGGGTTTAAGCCTACAAGCCCAAAAAGCCCAAACAACCGTAAATCCTGCACACGCTCCATTCCACAGAAACTTGAAACAGCCCATAAGTCCCATGAACCATCGAAGCCTTCTTCACAGCTCCTTATTCTAACTTTTCAATACTTCCCAGAATATACCCCAAAACCCTATTCTACTCTAACTATTCAGGCCCTTCAGCCTAAAACCTAAACCTTGAATCCTAATTCCTAAACCCTAAGCAGCCTTTAATGGAGGCCTATGTCCCTTAATAGTGTGTATTTAGAGGTACATTAAATTAAAGGGTATTTGGGGGGTTTAGGAATCGACCCCAGGTTCTTAAAAACCAGCAAAACCACCTTTCAAAAAATCCTAAACCCTAAACCCTATAAGCCTGGACCCCAGCCTCTCAAAAGCTCGAAAGACAATCTTTCTCAAACCTCCTAGACCCTTAAAAAACACCCTTTTAAAGAATCCTAAACCCTAATTACACCCCTAAACTATAACCCTAAACCCTAAATCCTAAATCCTAAACCCAAAAAATCCTAAACCCTAAACCCGAAAAAAACCCTAAACCCAAAAAATCCTAAATCCTAAACCCTAAAAATCCTAAACCCTAAAAACCCTAAACCCGAGCCCAGGTTCACTCTTCGGAAGACCCGGCGCAGAAGTGGAGCCCGGTCGGGGGAGCACCTTGGGAGCACCGGGGGGCTCTGGTTTTTAGGGGTTCCTTGAAAAGGGATCTATACGGGTTCCTCTAAAAGGGCTCTATAGAGGGTTTGGGGGGTTTTAGGGTTTGGGTTAGGGTTTAGGGCTTAGGGTATAGGGTTTAGGGGTTTAGGGCTTAGGGTTTGTTAGGTTTTAGGGGTTCCTATAAAGGAATCTAGAAGGGTTCCTTTAAATAAAGGATCGATAAGGGCTCTATGGAGGGTTAGGGGGGTTTGGGGTTGAGGGTTTGAGGGTTTGAGGGTTTGGGGGTTTAGGGTTAAGGGCTTAGGGTTTTTGGGGCTTTAGGGTTTGGGTTAGGATTTAGTGCGGGCTTAGGGTTTAAGGTTTCGAGTTTCGGGTTAGGGGCTTCGGGGTGAGGGTTTAGGGTCTAGGGCTGCCGGGGGGCCTATGGGTTAGAGGTTTATCCTAAACCCTAAACCCCTAAACCCTAAACCCTTATAGGGTTATAGAGATTTGGGCTGCAGGGTTGTCAGGATTTCCGGGTGTAGGGGGTGATGCTGAATCGTTTGCTTTAGAGGTTGGGGACTGTAGAGTTTAAACATAGTCTCCATTGTAGTTTTGGTTTAACCAAATATATAGTTAGGATCCTATAAGGTAACCCCAAAAGGAACTACAATGGAGACTATATGCAGACATTGCAGGCTCGACCAGATTGAGATCTAAGGATAGTTTTGGACTTGTCACAGGTTTTTTGCCGCAGTACCGTCAGTACCGTCACCACAACCCTAAACCCTAAACCCTAAACCCTCTAAACCGGCTTAAGGTCTACCCCAAAGGTCGAAAGGATCCAATAATAAGGTACTTGGGTTTAGGATAGTAGCTATGTATAGGTTCATATTTCGGAGAGTATATGATTATTAGGTACTTGGACTCTTGGGGTTAGGGTTTAGGTCCAGGGTTTAGTCGCATGATCAATGACTATGAGTCTCAATCACTTCCCAAGGGTTGTGTAAGAAATCGTTGCTATGCTGTCATGGCACAACCAGTAAACGAAAAAACTAAGCGACTTTCAAAGCCTCAAGCTTATCTCTCCGGAGCAGCAGCACAAGCTTGAATCGCGGATTGCAAATTGCGTGCACTCAGCTCTTCGAATCCTCACCACATTCCAGTGGGCGTCAGTGCCGAGATTGTGGTTGTGGAGAGCCCGATAATCCGATAATCAGAAAGGATGCGCGCGAGAAGTTCGAAAAGGGGTTGTCCCTGATCTCGCGGGCGGACCGCCACGCGAACGCCGTAGACCGCAGCCAGCACCTCAACCCCCAAGTGGGTGCCCCGGGTGCAGGGCCGGACCATGTGGCTGCGGTAGGCATCGAATCCTGGAAGCCGGCCGACCAAGAAGAAGGAATTTTGCAGTCAGTGCCGTCTGAGGCATCGGTCGCGGAGACCTTGCCACACCACTGAGCTGCGTAGAACCACCCTTTCTTTCCCGGAAACTATCAACGGCAAGGCAGGGGTGAGAATTCCTGGGTTAGGGTTGGGTTTAGGGGGTTTAGGCTATAAAAGGGGTTTAGGGTTTAGGGGTATAGGGTTTAGTGCTCTCTCTGACCAGCGCAAGCACCGGGCTTGAACCGTCTGGGTGAAGAGATCCAGCCCAAATAAACCCTAAACCCTGACCGTAAACCCAAACCCTAAACCCTATAAACCTTGAACCCTAAACCCTCAACCCTATAGACCTTAAACCCTAGACCCTATAAACCCTATAAACCCTATAAGCCTTAAACCTTCAACCCTAAACCCTAAACCCTGAAGCCTAAACTCCGGGACACTTGGCTGAAGTCAGGGTTTACCAGTTTGGATGCAGGCCTGCGGCCTAGGGGGTACGGGATGGATACCGGCTTAAAAAGGACTCCAAGCGTTTCAGAGAGCTGGGTTCTATAAGAGAGACACAGGATTGCGAAGGGCTTGCAATAAGGTTCAGGGTTTGGGGTTTCGGGTTTGGAGTAAGGGTTCAGAGTTTACTCATCAGGGTTTAGGGCAAAGGCTCCACAGAGGCGCAGTGAATGCGTACAGGTTTGTTAGGCGCGCTATATAGGGAATGTGAAGGTGTGAGGGAGTTTGATAAGGGGAAGGTCTGAACCCCAGGTTACTTAGGGTTTCCAGGGCTTAGGATTTTAGGGGTGCTTTGGGATTAAGGGGCTGAGATAAGCATTCAAGGAGCATCGTCGTCCACGTCCTGGCAGCTAGAGACGAAGCTAAGGTTGCGCTTGAACTTGCTTGTCGGCAATACCAAAGCACCACAAAGACAGAATCCATGATACAATACGTATTTCATACGCTGGACCTACGGTGATGAGTTTTTAAGCATGCAGAAATTAAAACATTTACACGAATGTTTCTATACTACCTTCGCGGCCGGCAGGCTGGGGCCGCCAGGTCTGTTTACTCACAATGGTGAGACGGTGAACCTGCGGTATTTAGACATGCGGACAACTTTGCTATACCCCCCTTAGAACCATCATAAAACATAGCTTTAATATTCTCTTGAGTTTTATATGAACAAAAATTAAAAAAGAAACAATAATTTCTAAGGAGACCATCGTTTACACAAGACTTGTATACTACCTCCGTCACCCTCATCAGCAAAGCCGGCCTGGGAGAAACTTCTAATGAATCCAATATAGGGGCCTTAATCATTCTGCTGATGGACAAAATCCTGCATTACCCATTACAAGGAACCTACAATAGTTCCCATATTTAGAGTCCTTAGGGTCATGCAGGATTTTGTCCATCAGCAGTTTAGGGTTTTGGGGCCCATGATACTATAATATAATGTAATAAGGAACCCCCAAAATAATGTAGGTAAGATTTAGGCCCCTAAAGTTATTGAAGAACCATCTTGTGTGGGCTTTAGGGCTCAACGGTTGGGCTTTAGGGAGGGAGGGCGTGGGGTCGCATTCTGGGCTCTAGGCGGTGCTGGAATTAGGTTCAGGGCTACAAACTGCGTCGGAGCCATACTGAACAGCATGCACACACGCGCACACAAACACACACAGAGAAACACACACACACACACACACACGCACAAAGACACCAAGGCACAAAGACGCAAACAAACACACACACAGAGACCCAAGCACAAAGACACAGAGACACAGAGGAGACGCAGAGTCGCGAAGACAAAAAGACACACATTCGTACAATATGACGTTGACCGAGTCCTTGCATGGTCCGACGTGCTGAACTGCAGAAGGCATGCTTTGGTATTGCAGCGTGTTTAGGGTTTAGGGTAGAAGTCCGTGGTATCAGCTCCAGCGACTGGTAGCTTTAATCCTTACTTACAGTATAAGGATCCGAAGGACCCAGCAACTAGGTACTTAGGTTTCGGATAGTAGTTGTGTAGGTTACTATTTTGGCACTTGGACCCTGAGGGGAAACATTATAAGCCCACGCCGTGTCAGGAGTTAGAGGTATTGTCGGTTTTCAGATGTTATGCAAAACAAGGACCTAAACCCTGTAAGTCCTACCCATCCTACCGAATACCGATATGAAAAGCGCAGTGGGGAAGTTTAGAAATATGGGGCCCTGTCATAATAGAGCGGTCCTTATGTACAAGAACTCCTCAAAAGGACCCCGAATGGTCTGAAGTCTAAAGCTCCACTGTACTTGGAGGATCATGGGACTTAGAAAGTAAGGCTATAAGTACCTTAATTGGGGATATAAGCTACCCTAATTTTAACACGACCGGCAACACCCTGAAGTCCATGGCCGCCTGCGTTTTGTGACTGTCCAGTCGTGGATCCTTCAATGAATCCATGCAGCGGATCACACAGATCGAGGGTGGGGTCACTCTCCATGTGCATTCCATCGCCCCACCTCAACCGGCAATGCAGCAGCACGCACACATACCCGGCTATAATGGCGTCCTGACTGAAAGGATCAGCTGATGCTGCAATCCGCCCGATGAAGACAATCTCACGAGCTGAAGTGGAGCCTTCTTTTTCACCGGTGAACGAGGGACCACCGAACGGCAAGCACCCTTGACTCGCGGAGAAGAAAGAACAGCATCCACGTCCGGCCCAATCAATCCTTTGGCAAACCCACCGGCTTCCACAAATCTGACTGCCCGAGATCTAGGTGCTCTTTCCCTCCGGATCTGGCACAGAAAACCATAGGCCTCTTTTTCAGACATTGGAAAATTGCGCCCACCTCGGCTCCAAGAGTTGCAGACTTCCACTTTGAAAAGATAAGCAGAGATCCAGCCCGCGACTTCAGAGTGGAAGTGGCCTTGCCCGCAAAAGTGGACCCGAAACCCCAAACAAGAGGCTTCCGTCCAAAGCAAGCACGACAAAGGTGCTACGAGAAGGGCCTTTGTCTGGGAAGGTGTTCAGTTTTAGACCCATAGTACCCTCATGGAAGCCCTATAGAAAGCCTTATAGATCCCTATAAGGAACCACCAAAAGAACATTCCTTACGTAAGGGGTTTTGGAGTCTCTAGGGTTTTTAAACCCAAAACCCAGGCTTCCCAGATCTCCAAAGCATCCGGAACTGCCAGGAACCCGGCCCTCAGCTGCCTTTATGGAGCCCTTACAGGGAACTCCAGAAAGTTGGAATATGGTTTCATGGTAGGATACCCTATAATTTACCATAGAGGGTTAGGATAATCATATTCCAACTTTCTGGCTTTTACCTTATGGTCCTGAGTCCTGAATAATGGGTATTTACCCCGAGAAAGGGTCCATCTATACTACTATTATGGAATTAGGCCCCCAAAACCATAATTCCATAATGGTCGTGTATATGGACCCTCTGGGTTAGAGTATAACAGAGGGTAGCAGGTATAAGCTCCAGACCCTATCTCGCACAAAGCATTGCATAGTCTCAACTATACTGAACTTCGAACCCTAGCACAAATTATAATTTTAGCTGTTTCTTAGGGACTATAATTGCAAAAAATAAAAAAGAATATCTCTAAGTACCCCTAAGTCAAGCCTGCTCTGGAGCCTTCTTCCCCGAAGCCGAAACCACAAATTCTTAGGCCGAAAAGCAACACCGAATAGCGGCAGATGGCCCCGAATAGCAGGCACCAGTTTGCGGGTAGATGAACAGCCTTAGCAAGCCCAGTAGCCGAAAACCTGAACCGCAAAACCTTTCCCGCTACGATGGGCGGTCCGAGCGGACGATGCTGTAGACACCTCGTGCGGGCAGGGAAGGAAGTCAGGGTTGGAGTTAACTTTGCGCCGTTAGCTTTTAGTGTCTTTAGGGCTTACCCTGCTTACCCCAAAGAGTCCAAGTACCCAAAAATAATATGCTCTCCAAAATCCTAACCTACATAACTACTATCCCAAAACCGCGTACCTAATTCTTGGGTCCTTTGGGCCATTGGGGCTAGCTTCAGACGTTAGAGTTTGTTTTTTGCGATGTAGGGTTCAGGGCAGTGGCCAAGAGGCTCTGGCATCCGCGATGCTTTGAGGAAGGTTTCCTTGCGGTTGTAAGCACCCGTATGGGAGAGGAGCTACGTACTGCGTCTATAGAAATCGTATGCCTGCTACCATGTCGGTACATGATTAGGACCCTCTGGGCTTTTGGGTGTGAGAAGTCTCAAGTTTGGATCACGAGTAAATCCTAGGCCGAAAGCGCCGAATACACACGAAAGTCAGAAACCCTAAACCCTAAACCCTAAACTCTAAACCCTAAACCCCTAAACCCTAAACCCTAAGAAGCTTTGCAAGATTCAGGCCCACCTCCGCGCGCAGACCCCGAGCTTATGAGCCCTAAAACGATCAACCCCTAAACATGAACGACGTGAATCCTAAGCTTCACAAGCGCAACTGACCCTAGCGTTTGTCCTAGTGTCCGAACGACGAGTAATTAGCGGCCCAATGAATCCAAAACCCTGACAGCCCGAAACCGTGAAAGCGTCAAACCGGTTGTCAGTTGTACCGGAAACGTCTCAAGCAATGTACCTTGAACCATCGCACTCTGCTTGACGTCACCCCGAAGTCTAAACCCCAATTTTGCCAGAAGATCCGGCATACGAAGTTACGATTCTCACTCTTTGTCAGCAAAAAGACTGCGATGCGCTTTCTGTTCCAGAGAACCTGAGCCCTAAACCCTCCGCACATGCTAGGGTTTAGGGTTTAAGGTATTTTGGGGTTAGAGGTTTAGGGATCAACCAAAACCCCTTCTACGAACTGGAATCCAAACATTAGCTAAAGCCCTTGACCAAAAATCCACAACAAAAAACAAAGACGCTGTGATCCCCAATCCTAAGCCCAATAAACCCTGAACACCAGACCCTAAACCCCTGAACCTGAACCCCGAAGACAAATCCCTTAAAGAAACCTTTAAGGGAATCCTTACAGGTACCCTTCGAGGAACCCTCACTTTTTAACCGAAATCCAAAACCCCAAAACGATATGAGAGATTCCTCAAAAGAAACCTTGAAGGAACTCCTACCTAGACCCCAAAAGTAGGTAAAATCATGGCCCAAACCCTATGAAAGGCCATTATTCTACATACTCTTAGGGTCCGGGTAGAGCAGAGGAACGCTCCCCCCCTCGTTGCACCGAAGCGGCCTCGTGCGCTGTCTAGGAGCCGCCCGGAATTCGGGCGAGCGCTGCCCAAGTTGAACCAACCTGGCAATGGGGCCCCTTTCTACCCTCAAAGGGGTCAGTGGGGAATACAAAGGTTCGCGGTTCGGGGTGGAGTTTAGGGGTTGCAGGGCTTCTGGGCAAACAAGAAAGGGCCGGAGGCATAAGGCTTCAAGCCTTGGAACGGAGCGATGATGGAGGTACATAGGCCTTGTGGGATTCCCTAAACCCTAAACCCTATATTGTTTACAGTTCAGGTAGGGTTTCGAGGTCGAGGAATGGGGTTTAGGTGTTTGAGTCCAACCTGACTTCCCAAAGCCTCCAAAACTCTTATAGTGAACACCACAATTTTCCCAGAGGGCCCAAGTATCATTATGGCATATACTTATAGACTTATAGGGTATTTGGAGGGGGGGTCTACGTACATACCATAATGTTACTTGGACCCTTTGGGTTTTTGGAACATGGATATGGGATGATTCATGCTGGGATTATCTATACTTTACTGTAATGGGCAAGACGATAATGATGTTCCAACTGCTTGGCCTCCACTTAAGACGAAATATAGCCGAAAAGAGTTTAAGGTTCGGATACCATACCTTTTGAGGGTCATTTGGTTCTCAAAATAGGGGGGGAACTAGATATTTCTGCTGGGGGGCTCCTTAATTGCAAAATTAATTACAGCTTTTTCCTTGATCCAGGGGTTTGAAGGTCTGCCTTCCGGACCTACTAGAAAAGCTAAACCCAAGAGTAACCTAGCAATAAAAAGGGTGCCCTTCTTGGTTTAAAGGGGCCTTTAAAGGGAACCTGAATCCTAAAAGAGGGAATAAGGGCCTACTCTAGGTCCTAGAAAGGGTAGTAGGTCTCAGGAGTTCGGGTTTCAGAAGGGATCTAAGGTGTAGGGCTATGCAAGTGGTTTAGGGTTTTGGGTTATAGAAGGAGCCTGATTATCCGGGACCAACGACCGATGCCCCAATGAAGGTAAATTCAATAGACACTGCTACATTCCTTGACAAAAACCTTGGGAACTCATAGATTCTCTGAAGCCCTCGTAGCCCCAAACCAATTCGACAATCACTCTAAGATCCTTGACCCTATCCGTGTCAAACCCTACTTCGAGCACTTAAAGCCTGCCCTGCTGGGGTAACTTACTATGCTTTCTTCATGCAAAACACTGAAAGGGCGGGTTTGTTTGTGCAATAACACCTAGCCACCGCCTCAACCCTAAACCCTAAACCCTTGACCCTTGAACCCTGGTATATCCAAGTGCATATCCAAGTGGCCTTGTCCTCGGGCGCTGCTGTGAGGTGACCTCTCGCAGAACTCGCAGCGATACTTGGACTTTAGAGGGTGACCCTAAACCCTAAACCTCAAAAAGCCCTAGGCATACTAAGTCTCCCGACGACTGGAAGGAAAAGCGTCCGAGTAGTGGGGAGCTGTCTTTTTGCATTGAAACATGTAGAATTCAATACATTTTGCTCGGAATAACTGGCAATGGCATTCCCTCAGAGTCCCGCATATAACTCTGGTATGATCTAGTATTAATACCCCCGCACATACGTTCCAGTTATGCAGATCCCTGACATATAATCTCAAAGCTTCAAAGCGGAAGACATCAGCTGCCGGAAGCTTGAAGTATGAAGGCTCTATCGACATTTCGAACCTGAAGGCTACTGTTGGGGAACTCGGGCCTTTTGGCTGCTCAACAACTGGAGACTGACAGAAACCTGAACCCTAAACCCTTAATCCTGAACCCCCTACACCCTATACCAAACCCTGAACCCTTATATCCTGAACCCCCTATACCAAAAACCCCGATCCCCTATATACGCCGCATTCGCCATAAGCCCCATCTCGTTAAGCGTCCGTCGAACCGTAATGAAATATCTATTCGTTGATCATCCCCTGGGATGTTAATTACAGTAAACATGTATTAGGAGTGATTCCTAAGATCCCTGAAGATACCAACCCTAAACCCTAAACCACATTAAGCCTAAACCCTGAACCATAAGCCATAAACCCCCAACAGCAATCTCAAACCCTAAACCCTAAGCCGTAAAATCCCCAAGGGTCCAAGTACCCAACAATCATATACTCTCCCAAATCCTAACCTACATAACTACTATCCTAAAACCGAGTACCTAATTCTTGGGTCCTTTGGACCTTTGGGGAATCCCCAAAGCAATCTCAAACCCTACACTCTAAACTCCATGAAGCCTAAACCCGAAACCATAAGCCAGCCCTAAATCCTAAAAGCCCCTAAATGCCCTAAAACCCCCTACACCCTCTATAGAACCCTTATAGATCCTTTACAGGAGCCCTTATAGATCCCTTTTGAAGGCCTCGCCGATCCTTTGTTCTTCTGCGCTGGAGGCCTCGGGTCCGAAAGACTCGCGTGGGTAGATGAACACTTCAATGGGAGTTAGGATTAAGGGGACCCTTGGGGATAAAGACCCTCTCAATAAGGTCCCCTTTAAGAGAGCCAGAAGTAGGGTTCAGAAGGGGTACCCTTTAAGGGGTCTCTCAAATAATACTACCTTTTCAACTTTTTGGGATGAAGATGTCGGGTGTTTCCTATTTTTGTTCTTTTTTTCATGGAGTTTGGGGCTTTAGGGTTTTAGGGTCTAGGGTTTTAGGGCTTAGGATTTAGGGTTTTGGGGTTTAGGGTTTTAGGGCTTGAAAAGTTTAGGGTTTAAGGATGTTTAGGGTTTCCAGTTTAGGGTTTCCGGTTTTGGATGGTTTCGGGGTTTATGTAAGGAGTTTTCCACAGTTTCATGGGACAACGGTGGTGTGAGAGACCGTACAGTTGTTACAGACTGCTCCTCACCATCACCATTGCCATCAACATCACGGCCATGACTCAATGACGAACATGCCAACGGATCAGCCCGAGATACAGCTGTTGGCGAACAGCATCCGCAGCATCATCGGCACTGTCGTCTGCAGTGGCGGCAGCACTACCCTGACAGCGGCGATGAGAAAGACGACGACAAACCCCTTTCCGCCCCGTACCGAAAAGCGGCCTCAACACCAAATCAGAAGCATCTCATCTCAAGCAGCCGGTATCCCGCCAGAAAGTTGGAACCTCATGCCACTCAAGTAAAGCATCAGGAATCCCAGCGCTAGGATCCTTCTTAATCCATGTTACAACTCCCTCGAGGTTACCGTTATCCAAAAACCGCACTGAAACTGCCAAGTGGCGCAGAAATTGTGATTTGAGCCGTTTCTGCCGAGACCTGCAATTGCTGTTGTTCGATGTTTCCGCACCACGCACTTACCATTGTAGCGGGCTGTTGTTCCCTAGACCTGTATACATCTCACAGCACCCATAAACCCTGAATCCCCGAAACCTCTGGAAGACCCCTCAACCCCAACACCCCCCCAAAACCCCGAACACCCAGAAACCCCCGGACCCCAAACACCTGCAACACCCTAAACACTTACGCTGCAATCTGGGAGTTTCCGAAAATAGGGGACCCTAATATCATACTCTAAAGAGTAGGATCCTTGTTACAAGGAGCCCAAAATACGGTACCCCTAATATTCGGAAACTCCCATCTGGGTAAGTGGGCTCCACGGATCACGTCAGGGTCGGATCTGAAGCCCACATCAATCTAGGAGGCCCAGTAATCTAGGAATAAACGGGCTCGCTTCTTGGTGTTGGGTAACTTTATAAGGAACCTAGGACTACAAAAAGGGAATGAGGGTACTACTGGGCATCCTAGCAATATGAAACATCAATAGGGCCTACCTTACTTGGAGGGGCAGGGGACTTAGTAAGTCGTTTACAAGTAGGGTTATAGTTGGGGTAGCTCCAGTTAGGATACTTGTAGCTCTACTTATAACCTACTTACTGAGTCCCCTGCCCCTCCAAGTAGGGCCTACCGTAACCTGCCAGAAAAGCACGTTTTTGTAGAGTCTCTATAGATTCAATATTCGGGTCTACAATTAAGAGCCTACAGAGAAGTAGGGGTTGGTAGTTTGAGGTATGGCTGCGGGCTTTTAGGGTTTGGGCCCAGACAGGAACTCTAAACCTAATTGCAACCAATGTATGGGCCGAAAAAATTTGAATAAGGTTCCCAGACCTTCCAAAATCCTTCAACTACGGAGTATACGCGATCTCGTATTATGGATCCTACAATTGTTTCAGGTATGTCCCAACAGCAAGGAATACTGAAAGGTCTGGGCAGGGGACGTTCTAATTCGAGCAGGGCTTTTGGGTGTATTTATGCTAGAGGTTTGCTCCTGACCCTAGAAACCTTCCCTTTCAAGGAAATCATGATAAGGAGTCTGCAAAAGGCAAGTTCTTCAGGGTTCAGGTCTATGGGGGGTTTCCAAAATAGGGTACCGAACTATAGTACAGTACATAGTAGGATCCTTATTATAAGGACTCCAACAAAAGATACCCCTGAATTTCGGAAACTCCTAGTACCCTATAGTAGCCCTTTAGAGGAATCTCCTGCCGGCGCCTTATAGTAGAAGCCAGAAAGTTGGGACATGGCTTTAGGAGGGTTAGTGCTACGGCTGATGATATAAATCCTGCATGACAGATAATAAGGAATATACCATAATTCCCATAGTTTAGAGTCCTTAACGTAATGCAGGATTTATATCATCAACAGTAGGATCCCTTATACCTTACCGTAAGGGCATGGGTATGATGATGTTCCAACTTTCTGAATTCTTCTATAACCCCTTATTACAGGGTCTAGCCCCCGCCCCCCCCCCCCAAACAGTCGGTTTTTGGATCCCCAGGAAGCTCCGAGGCGTGGGCATCATGGCGCTTGGCGTTGTAGGCAGCCGAGAAGGTCCTTCGTTGGCCCCAAGCCGCGGTTGAAACCATGGGCCCCTAGTATCGGCCCTTAACCCTGGGATCCTTATATACCTACTATATACCCATCCCTAGAACGCCCTCAAAAAGGCCTGAGGGTTCATACTAGGGGCCTATACTTCCAACCTTGGACCCAAGCTCCGACTGAATGTAGCCCTAAGGGTCCAAGGGCCCAATAATGAGGTGCTTGGGTTTAGGATAGTAGTTACATGTAGCTTTACATCTGGGAGTAGGATTATTAGGTACTTGGACTCTTAGGGTAGGAAGGCTTAAAACCGGCGGTAGAACTCAGAACCCACAAAGCTTGGCGACCATCTATTACTATTAAACATCAGAAATATAACATAGGCACCATCAAGATCGGAACAGGGCTTCGGGATACGTCATACTGTGAGTACATTCCCATTTTTGCGACAACTCCGGATTTGAGGTGCGCGGTTGGCGTGAAAGTTACCTGAAGTCCAAACAGACACGCCTTGCTTGTGAAATCCGAGGACACCCTCAACTTTTGCACCCCACACTCCTTGCACACCCCGCTCAAGCAACAAAACACCCGAGCGTGCTAAGTTGAGACCCCAAAAAACTAAATTTGTTTTTTAGGGGTAGTGGCCATATTATGACTTCCTCATAAAGGACCTTACAAGGTATGTGCTGCAGGGTCCAACGTCCTCGCGCCCAAGCCTCCAGTGCACCCTGGATTTAGACTGAGAAAGCCCTAAACATGACAAGGACAAGGATCTGCTTCGTCTGCTGGTCTCCTCGGCTGGAGAGCGGTGAGTGTTGCCGGTTTGGATTACTTGGAGGATCATGGGATTTAGTAAGTAAGGTTAATACGTACCTTTATTGGGGTTATAAGTTGTTATAAGTGTAGTTACCCTAATTATATCATCATCCTTCAAGTAGGTCGGGGTACGACTGGGAGACAGATCCTCGGCGTTCATACGGCCGCCATAGGATTTCTAGTAAGAGGCTTTCGGTCTTACAGGGGTTAATGATGGTTGTATGACGGTTCTATCAGTTCCAGGTGTACCATCTTGAAGGTACCGGGGTGCCGAAATCAGAATAGCGATGGCCTTTCTACGGGTGGGTCGTGAAAGACTAACTATACTGACTAGATCTGCGTTCGTACTCATCCAGTTTTCCTAGGGTGGCGGAAGGTTAACCTTGGACACTACGTGGACTTGCACCAGAAAGGCCAAACTTTGTGTTCCCGACTGCAAAGTTTCGGGGTTCTCATCCACATGGCAATCCAACACCCTGGTACAAAGCCCCCTCCGGCCCCCCAGAAGCATTGCTTTTAATCGCTACCATTCCTGAGGCTCGTGGTTCCATGCAGCATCTCAACCAGGTTCTTCTAAACCCCTTCTGATATTCGAGCCGTCAATCCTGAACTTCAGGCATCAAATTTTGTACATCGAGCTGCCAGCCTAACAGACACCCTTACATAACGCTTGTACAGCCTAAACCCTTCACTAAGCCATGTCTTCAAGAAGGGATCCCAGTATATTCCTCCAGTTACGGGATCGTGTGCTGAGCAGCGCCCGAAAAGAGCCTGCCAATTCTCGGAAGTCCCCACACCTAAACCCTCCAACACGCCAAGACATGGCTAACAATTCTCAACCCCATATCGTAACGTCTGCACCGTATATAGTCTTTAGCATTGCAGAGCCCGTCTAAGATTTATGGTTGAATCCTTTGTGGAATTGGGTCCGCAAGAGCAGATTAGGGATGGTTACGGCCTATAATTCCATAATAGTAATGTATATACGGACCCTCTGGGTAATAACTCTGAACCCTGAAGGAAGATTGCCAAACTCTAAAAGAGGGGCCTGAATAATTAGAGTAGTATTGGTAATTACCTGAACCCTGAACGAAGATTGCCAAAGCCTAAACCCTGAGGTGCAGCCACTGGCTCCCCAGAGCGCCATCCAGTCAGCGTGGCAGTGATGCCATCCGTGGACAACGAGTTTAGGGTTTTCTCATGAATACACCCTATAAGGGTCCAAGTACCACGATAGTAGGTACTTAGTCGGTATTTGGGCCTTGAAAGTATATGCTACCTACAGTCTCCATTGTAGTTCCTTTTTTTGGTTATCCAGTTTTATGGTTAGGATCCAATAATAGAGATTTTGGTTCAAAAAGGAACTACAATGGAGACTATAGGTATATGCTATACCATTAATTGCACCCTTTGGGATATGCTTGTGAGGTGGAGTCTCGCGGAGCTCCTTTATGTCGGGGCTGGGGGGTGAGGGTTTAGGCTTTAGGGTTTAGGGTGGGTTCGGGTGGACCCGGTGTTGCGGCTTGGGGCTTCAGGGGTTATGAGTCTTTGTGTTTTGCGCTTGCTTCGAGGCATTGGGAGCCGAGTGTTCCGAACTAAGAGCTTTCTTTGAAGGCTTTTCCTTGGACCCTATCTTGGAGCCTGGCTGCATAGAGTGTGAAGGATTAACGTGCTGGGGATTAGGGCTTAGGGGGTGTGCCGGGTTCAGTTGCTTCGGGGGGGTTAGGGTTCGGGCTTGTCTGCTCTTTCCCTAAGGGTCCATGTACCCAAATAGGATATACTTTGGCCTGAGAGTACTCCCTATATAGGTACATCGAGCTCAAAGTATATATATTATTTGGGTACATGGACCTTGAGGGTTTAGGACTCAAAGCTTGATGTGTAAACCCTAAACCCTAAACCGTGTTGAGAGTGTAGGGCTGCATAGGGTTTAGGAGGGCCTGACGGACTTGACCCACTCTACTTCTTCACTATAGGGGTTTGCAAGAATTCGGGGTATCTTATTTTGGGGTCCGTATCATAAGGATCAGACTATTTAGGGTACTGAATATTAGGGTCCCCTATTTTCGGAAACTACATGAAATACTTGAAGCACTCCTGCCCCCCCCTCCCCGCGACTGAAGCCCCAGCACTGTATGACTTACTAGAACTCTCCAAGCCCTCGTACCCGACAAAATGAATCCGAACCACAACAAACTTTCAAACAGCCAGAGCCCGGCCCTTGATTCCAGGCTTTTTATTGAAAAGCATGACAGCACCGCGCCGGTGCAGCCTCCACAACAGTATGGGGAAGAGACCAGCCACCCGCATACCGAAGACAACACGATAAGTCGTTCTTTGTGGTTTGGTATCTGGCTTTCTGCATTCCACGGTGGCTGTCTGCGGCCCTAGCCATTGGGTCCATGTCTGTGGGATTTCTCTGCCCTGGGAGCTTTTCCGATGATGGCTAAGGATTGGGGTGTCCGGCTCACCTCTCACATAAGATAGCTGAAGTTGAAAAACCCCAAACTTAGGGTGTCGTGTTTCAGGTTAACGGCGAGTTTACGGTTTGCAGGGCATAAGCAGTCTCCGAACACAGATGGCCAGGAGCTTGAGTTTGCAGGGCTTTGACAATCCCACAGACGTCGCTTGAAGAACCCTGGTGGCAGCAACAGCCTGCAGAACCGGATCAGAAGGGAGTATATAGGGTTGGTTTCCGGCTTCCGCAAAGCTGTGCTGTCCCCAGCGTACCGCAGAGCTCTGTCACTTTTCGTTGCCGGGAAGAGATGTTGTGAAACGCTGCGTCCCTGATAGTCTGAGGCGCATCTTCTTGGCTCTGAACCAGCCGAGCCAGTCGAAAGCACCGCTGGAGAAATCTCCGAAACACCGGCTGACCTCCTGAGTTTGCCGACACCAAAGGAAGGGTCAAGACTTGGATTTGGCTCGCTAAATCCTGACTCCTCAGGCATGAAGGAAACCCTAACCGCCAAAACACCAACCCGAAACGCCAGTGCACAAACATGATATATGGGCTACCATTCAGAATTCAGAATTACACTCACGTAACTTCCGAGCGAATTAGAAAAACTGGAGCATGCCGATATAGGCCCCCGAATCCTACATGCCACTGTGAGTCCCAGGAATCACGAGCCACGGCCGGGGAACCTTCGAAACCCTAAACCCCTAGACCCAAAACCCCTAAACCCCTAAATACTAAACCCCCGAACCCCTAAACCCTAAACCCCTAAACCCCTTAACCTTAAACCCTAAACCCCAAAACCCTAAACCCCTAAAACCCTAAACTCTAAACCCCTAAACCCTAAACCTATAAACCCTAAACCCCTAAACCCTAAACCCCTAAATCCCCGAACCCTAAACCCCTAAACCCTAAAGCCCTAAACCCCTAAACCCTAAACCCTAAACCCCCAAACCCTGAACCCCTAACACCCTAAACTCTAAACCCCTAAACCTATAAACCCTAAACCCCTAAACCCTACACATCCGGACAGCTAGCACGGATTCCTTTTTGGACTTACCTGAACAGTATAGGGTGTCAGTGAGAGTACCAACCAATGTATTGGTGCTAAAAAATAACCCTACATGCAATTAGGGTCGCCCCGAAAAAAAGACAAACGGGGCGCTCACAGGCAGCAAATCCGACCACCATCGCTGTCACGATCAAACTCTAAATCGCAAAATCTCCAAGCCAAAATAGCCCTCAACATGTAAAACACAAGCCATACACATTTTCTATGTTAGTTAGTACATACATATGCATTTTTTATAGAAGCTACTAGACCAAAGCCCTCTTCTTAGTGAGGCTTCTGGCGGCTGCTTCGTCTTGCGTCGCCCAGTACGGGCGTGGGCGCTCACTGCGGCCAAGGCAAAAGACCGGGTCGACGGCATCCGGAAAGCTCTTGGCCCGAAGAGTCCATGTACCGAAAGGCTCCTTTAAGGATTCTTTTAAGGGTACCTTAAGGGTTCCTTTTGGGGTTCTATAAGGGTTTTGGGTCTAAGGGCCCCATGTACCCAAATAGTGTATTCTTTGGGCCCAAGCAGCCGAAATAGGGAGTACTTTAAGGCCAGAGTGTGTACTAATGAACTGGGCACATGGACCCGTAGGGGGTCAGTTGAGGGAACTGCGTGTTATGTTTAAGCACATAAGTATGTATACTATATCAGAACATGTAGGGATGTCTGTAATTGTGGAGTATGTTTTGAAACCTTGAACCTTCAGTCCTTTGCCTGAAATTAAACTGCTAATCCTAGACCCCTGAAGTGCTAAACTAGTTGATCAACTAGTTTGAGGGAACTGGGTGCAGTTTTTTGTATGCATATGCAGATGCATATGCGCATATATATATATA